>RJWT010000948.1:0-54672 GCA_004365215.1 Cuniculus paca
AAACTGTATATAATCAAACTAAATCCTAATAATATGGGGCTAATATATCACCCACTCAGTAGTCTTTGAAATCTTACTTTTATTTTCAATACGACTATAAGCTTCTCAATGATAAAGATCTCAATATCTCCTCTACAACTTTTAGGTACACAAAGTAGGCACTGAATTCTTACTGGTTGATTAAACCCTTCAGAGAAAGAAAAATTCATGTTATTAATCACTAACAATTTATTTTAGAACAAGAAAACTTTTAAAAAGCATGAATTTATATAATTTAGTGAAAAGTTTCATGACAACAAATCAAATGAGCAGTTCTTATATTCAGTTCTTATATTACTAATTTTAATTAGCACCTTAAATAAGAAAAATTTAACAATTCATATAACTATGATTCTCACCATTAAAAAATTATAAGAGTACAAAAATACATGTATTTTTATATGATTACTGCCCAGAATAATAACTAAATAGTTTCTCCAAAAATAACTCCTAAGAAAAAGGTAGAGAATAAAATTGGTTTCAAACATCTATCATCGAATCAAAAAACGACACCCACCATTAAAGTAATCAGAAAGTGTACTAACTCTGACATAAAAATGGTAAGTTCTAAATACAGCTTTTATTTAAATATATTGAATTCTATCATCAATGATAAAGGTAAGTACTAAACTTCTGAGAAACCTAATACATGATTTTTCTCTGGCACTTGCTACTCCCTCATCAACTGCCTTTTTAAAAAATAAAAGGTTAGAAAGTGTAAATACTATGAATTTTAATACACAAGATTATTTCTAAAACTACCTTTACTTTTCCTGACATCGACTTCTTTAATAATCATTGAACCTTAAAAAAAGGCAAGACTTTTAAAGACATCACTTGTCATATAATAAGGATGAAAGTAATGAGATCTAAAAATTAAGAGTAATTCTACTGAGAAATCATTTGAAAAGAAAAATACTTTAGTGTAATAAAAAAGCAATTTTTTGACAGAATCAGGGACTGAACTTATGGACATGCGCATGCTAGGCAAGCGCTCTTCCTACATCCCTAGAATAACGAGGTAGTGTTGTCTCGGGTAATTTCTGTGACTAGAAAATCTTTTTTAATTTCAAAAGGCAAAACTATAATGAATAACAGCTATTCCATTTGACTAAATTACTAATATACTACCACAGAAATATCTGAATACATCTTAAGAGACTTGTTGAGAAACATGAGATACACATTACTTCAAACATTATAAAGTACACAACTTTATGAGCTTCAAATACGTATGCATCCATGAAAGCACCATCACAATCCAGGTAACACATGTATGCATCACCTCCAATGAGAAACAGTCTTTTTGATGTGTTATTTTGAGATTTTAGCATAAAGATTGGCTTTAGTCAAATCTTTTTTCTTCATCTATTGAGATATAGTTTTCTTTAGCATGTTAATATATCAAACTGAGTTTTGAATGCTAAACCAATTTTGCATTCCTGTATAAACCACAGTTCCTTAAGAAGTAATATCTTTTATATATATCATAGGACTCAATCTTCCAAAAAATTTACTTTGCCATTGTTTCCATATTCATGAGGAATATTGATCTGCACTTTATTATCTTATTTTTCTACTTTTGGCTTCAGGGTAATGTTAGGCTCACAGAATGGGATGGAAAACTTTACATCTCTCTCAATTTTCTGTAAAAAGTGTATACAGAACTAGCATTACTTCTTCCTTAACTGTATAGTATAATTTATTAGTAAACTATTTAACTGTTGACTCAGTGGACATGTTCCAATTTGTTTAATATGATATATAGTTACAAGTTAGCTATTTGTACACTAGTAAACTTCCATAGCTGACAGCTTTCAAGATATTTGTCTTTTGTTTATAATATTCTGTTACTCTCTAGAGACAATGCTGAGACATTCTCCTATTTCATTTCTTGTATTTGTATTCATGCATTCTCTTTTTCCTTGCTCAAATTACGTAGAAACTCATCAATTTTATCAATGTTCTCAAGAAGCAGCTTTTGGTCATTAGTTTTCTCTAGTATTTTTCTGATACCTAGTTCAGTGATATCTGCACCTAGGTTCACTGATGTCTGCTTTTTCTTTATCATCCCTTTTCTTTTGCTTTGGAATTCATGTACTTGCTTTTTCTTTCCTTTTTGTAGTTTTTGATGTGCAAACTGACGTCATTAATTTGAAACCACTCTTCTTTTTTAGTAAGGCACTACTAATAGTTCTGCTAAGTAATTTTTCCAATAATCACTGGATAGCTACACCTCTAATTCTGGTAGGTCATGTTATAATTTTCATTCTGTTCAGAATATTTTGAAATTTCCCCTCTCATTTTTTTCTTTGTCTGTTGGAATATTTAGAAATACATTATTTCATTTTGGACTATGTTGGGATTTTCTACATATCTTTCTGTTGCTGTCTTCTAACTTAATCTTGTTGTAGTCTGACAAAATACTTTATGTACTCAAATATTTTAACATGTATTTAGACTTCTAAGTCCAGTGCCTGTTATTTCAAAATGGTTAAAGGCAGAAATCCAAGAATACCTCATAGTTTTTATACAATTCAAAATTCCTTCTGTCCAAGAATATACTATTCAGTTAAACACATTTTCTTAAGATTCTCAATTCTTCATAGTTAGAAGTGAGAAAACAAATTCTGTATTTGCAATCAAGACAATCTTCTAATTAACAAGGCTTTAGCCATTTATACGGTGATTTTTACTAAATATTATGAGCTTATATATGTTTCTTCAACATTTAGTATGTTTTTATCACCAGTTTGTGACATTTTTGGCCAAAAGAATATCTAGATGATTATGCTGAATATCATTTTTCTAGTAACCTCGCAATTCTAGAGACTAAACATATAAACAGTTAATGCATAAAAAATTAATTCAACTTCTAGAATAACCATTTGTGTACCTAAAATATGAAGTGATTTCAAAGACATTATCTTTACCACTCAATATATACATAACATTTATGGTAATCTTCAATTATTAACAAAAAGATACCTTAGTACTGCACATAAATGACATCTCTGTGATTTGAATAAACTGATCCCAAGTGCATTCCATATATTACTACACTGATTTTCAAGCTCAATATAAGAGTGAACACTTCATGAATGGGACACAGATTTACTATGAAATAAAAAGTCATGGGTTATAGTGACACTTTTTTAAAAAGTGTGACTTTTGTCAACACAAATGAATGTAGCACAAATCAGTGACAACTATCTGTAATTATCACATTTATTCCAAAGGTGTCAAGTTATAGTATGTCACTGTGCCAAAGAGATTTGTGGAACAATCTTACATAAAAGTACACAGTATTCTTCTAAGTAAGTATCTTTTAAAGAATGAAAGTGAGCGATTATTTTTTAACTCTCTAAGCCAAAGACACACCTAGACTTCTCTAGAAAGGTGTACATTTCTCTAGCTTGTATTGAATAGTCTCATATCCTCATAATTAGCTACATTAGATACATAAACATAGTGATGACTATATTTTAAATAAGATCACAAAACTAACTTGGTCTTATTCAACACTATGAAAAACAGAAGAAATTAAAATTCTAATTCTAAAGAATAAATTCTATGAAGTAAAAAGTATGTACAAATATAAATACTTAATTGAAAAAAGTTCCAATAATATAATGCAAATTGTACATAGACTTCAATGGAGACATAAGATAGAACCGTGGATATTAACATTGGAATAAAGGAGACAACAGTCCAAAAATTACACATCAAAATGTAACAACGAACAGAGTTTTCCTTAATGTTCCTAGAAGTTCCCTTTTGAAAACGAGTTATCAGCCTGACATTTTACAACCTGGAGATTATAACCTGAAAAGCTAATTGCAAGTCAAGTTATATTCCCTAAAGTGTACATTATAAATGTTTCACACATGTGCAGGAAAGGTGGTTTTAAAACTTAAACACTAAAATGAAAATATAGTGTAACATAATTTACCACTACAACAATAGGGTCGGCACTTTACAGAAGCCTAAACTTTACTTTCTTTGTCTTTGCAACCTGTACAATTAGGGCTACTGGCTCTTTATAACAAGATCATCTCTGTGGTCATTTTTTTTTCTTATTAAGTATGATTTTGAACATGCAAATGAGTCCTATCTTTGAAAGTCCTACTTTTTAAACTTTCATATATAAAATAGTGGACAACAAATACTTTTTTAACAGTTACTTTCAAACCCTTTATATTTTTACCTCACTTAATCCCCAGAGCAACTTGAAATCATTACTGTTACACTTTACAGACAAGGAAACTGCAAAGAAAGAGATCCAGTTATTTGCTCTGAGTCTACAGCTAGCACCACAGCAATGAGGCTCTGGTGTCTGTACTTTCCTACATCACACTGCCTATCTAACAATACTAACTTCCAAAACAGAAAAGGAGTACTTGCACTGCAAAATACCAGCATAGACACACTTTTAAAGAATTGCTCTAAACAATCAACAGACAAGAAATTTTTAATTTCACACAGTTTTTCAGAAGTCAATGGAGGAAAGACTTTGAATTGTAAGTTGTGGTCAGCCTATAAAGATTAACAAAATTTGACAATCCAAAAAAGAAAAACAAATTGCTAGACTTACACCAAAAAATAGCATACTACTGTGACACACACACAAGAAAAATTCATAATTATAATATACTGACAAAGAAGAAGAAACTACTGCACTAGAGATAAATAAGTTGACATGCAAATTCTAACACATTTAGATTAAATGAAACAAATATCCCCAAAGCAGTTACAAATGAGAGACTATAAGTAAAGGTCCTCTGTTCAAAAGTCATTCATAACTTTTACCTTTTGGTTTCGAGGTAAATCTTGAGCATTTGAAGGAGGCTTGTAATTCAGAACTAATCTTCTAAATTCCAAAAGGTTGAACAATGACTGAAAAAGAATAATAATTTATGATAACTAAGGGAAAATTCCATAAGCAGAATTATGAAAATGTCTGGTCTCAGATACTTATTCTTGACAACTACTCTATTTATACACAGAACTATCACAACTAGCACAAGAAAGCCTATTTTCTCTCAGGGAAAAATCCTACTTTCTTGTATTTTCTGACATACTATTCTTGACAACTAACAATACTTATTCTACTGCAAAATACAAAGTGATACTAGGAAAACTTTGTTTTAAAAAAACTATGTATTATTAAAAGCTGTTCCTTTATATTAGTCTGTACTTGACATGCAGTTTCTGAAAATAAAAGGCACACAATACAACATAAAGAATTTTTAGATATGTTTACCATGAATTACCTAGCAAATCAAATATATTCAATAGATTCTAGGTGACTGAGACACAAAGAAATTTCATATTGTCCCTATGCCACAACACATAATAACCTATGAAGGACAAATGTGTAACAGAGAAGAGACTCGACAAGACAGTAACACTGATGACAGGAGAAAATAATGAGAACAGATGAAAGGTGAAAAGACTTCCTGAAAGATTGTTTGTAAAAGAATACTGTGCAACCAATTAATGTCATAATAATAAACACTGATTTAAAATGAGGTAAATTATAATATAAACTATCTTATTACAATATAAACTATCATACTCAGTAAATTCACCTAGTGTTTTGTAACATTTTTCTTAATGGGTATTTTACATATATGGTATGCTGCACTGGTGCATCAGTCAGCTTTCCAGTTCCTGAGACAAGACCTAATACCCAACACTCACAACTCAGAAGAGAAAAAATTTATTTGGCTCATAGCTCAGGGGATTCAGTCCATAGTTCACAGGTTCTGGGGCAGGAACTTCATGGTGAAGCTAAGCTGCTCAGTTAATGGCAACAAGGAAGCAGAGCAGGAGAACAGCGCCAGAAGAAAGGGGTTGAGGGAGAGGGGAGGTTGTAATACCCAAGGTCATGCCTCCCTGAGTCACCCAGACACACCTAGGAAATACTCTACCAACCTGCCAGGCATTACTTAATCCGCTGAACCTGACAGGATTAACAGTCACACATGTGTATGTGTAAAACATTTATAATGGGAAATATATTCCTTGGTCACAGTTTATAAAGTTTAAAACTGCTGTTCAGGAAGCAATAATGCATTAAATTGTATAAAAGATGTATTAGCTTATTTGATAGAAAAAAGATAATACCACAATCAATAACAAAACACAGGTTTTCATCTGTAGTTGGGCATTCAAGAACTCTGGTTCACAACATATAAAGAAATTAAATAGGTAGACTATTATTTAACTAACAATAAAATGAGTTTCTGATAGTAGGGACTATAGAAAGTTTTGATTATCTTGTGATATGGTAGGCTTTCCTAATGAAACATATGAGCACAGGAAAACACTTATTTTTTCATTTTTTTTTCTTTTCTTTGAGACAGGATCTTGCTATGTTGTTCAAGCTAGTCTCAAAATCCTGGGCTCAAGGGATTCTCTTGCCTCACCCTCCCAAATAAGTAAGTCTAGAGGCACGCACCAGCACACCTGCACATTTATACACACACACACACACACACACACACACACACACACACAGACATTTTGTGACAATTATGATCTTAAGACTACAGGTTAAAACAAGGGCAGTAGAGCCATTTCTTAGTATTCAAGTGCACTGAAACTCATAAAATCTGGTACAATTTTATGCAAAAAATATTATCTCAATATTGTCCTTTGGTACTACTCCATACACAAGCTAGAATTTGTTGGTGTCAACTGCCTTACGACTTGCTACCCTTTCTAGCCAAAATGATGTTTGGTGCTAGTCCTTTTTTTATGCATCACACCTCTAAGAACTAATTAACAATGAGTATGTAGGTATCATTGTATAGGCTATAAATTTGAAATGATATGATACAGTTAATAAGAACAAGATCAGAACTCTTAGGAAAAAGGTAGAATTTTCAAGCCAGCAGGGGTAAAGGTTTTTTGAAAGAGACAAACTACAAATAGTAAGGATGTCAGAAAACAAAGGAATATAAAAGGCAGGACTTTGAAACTAGACTGTATATCACAGTAACTTGTGGAACTTTAAAACATACTAACATCAGGGGCTTCTTAATAATGATTTATGGTACCAAAAAAGACTTTGGTGTATATCCAAGATCCACTGGTACAATTTAAAAAGATTAAGCAGTACTGCCACATTCCAAGAAAGAAAAGGCAGGAAGATAACCTTTGGATATGGCATTATGGCTAAATCTTGATGACCTCAGGAAGCCTCAGGAGGTCACAGGTGGGGCTTTGTGGATGTGGCTGGATCTAGGGTATATGATGCTGGGATTAAGGGTGTGTAATCCTAGGACTAGTCTACTAGTCGGTTTACTAACTAGTTCTGGATGTGGGTAATGGGAAGCCCCACCCCGGGTGTTGCTGGTACCACTCAAAAGGTTTGCACTGTAGATAGGATAAAAGAAAAAAGGAAGCTGCTGCTTGCTGCTTTCGGCCTGTCATGCCATGAACTCTTTCTCCTCTATGATGCTCCCCTGTCATGCCACCCTGCCTTACAGCCAGCTGACTATAGACTGAAACTTCTACAAACTGTGAGCTAAAGTAAACCCTTCTTTAATTGGTGAGTATCCAGTATTTTGTCTTAGCAATGACGAAAGTAACTAAAACAGATTTTAACTGCAAAGTCACAATTCAACTGTCTTTAAAAAAAAAAAACAGAAAACATCAGTCAATTTTCTTGAAGAGTAATAATTAAGGGCATGCTACTACTGAGAGACTGTATTATTGAAAGCTTTGCAATCTGAATGTCAACAGAGAATTACTGGCAACTGTCATTACACGGAAAACATTTTAAAAGAGACCAAGATAAACATATTAATTTAAGAATACAATGGATATTTTCATATGCAAACAGCCACCATGCCAGAAAAAGTTAAAGAATCATTTCACTGTTTTCTAAATTTAAACGGAAATGTGTTACTCTTGATTTACAGTATGTATTCTTTGTATCATTCATATATATGCCGAGAATTATTTGTAAATTCATGCCCTCAAATAAAAAGTCTTTTCATAGTAAATCATTATTCAAATATATACAATACTATAAATAATATTTCCACTATATACAAATAAATCTGACTTGACCTACAAAGAGACAGTTCTGGTGCCCTATCTTGGTTACAATGCTTCCCTGAATGTGCATGGAAATACAAAAATACCTTCTTTCTGCCCCAACTACAACTGCTAACAGCAAAGAAGGAGGACAAATTAATTTTAAGAAAATAAAATATGTAAGAAGTGCTCTATTATTAAAATTACACACTGGAAGTAAAGAACGGACAGGGATACAGCGAAACTGCCATCCCCAAACTAGTTTATAAAACAAGGGGATATGAAAAACTTGCTAACACTTTTGTTTAAAGCACACAAGTTAAGGGGCCGGGGATCTAGCTCAGCGGTCTAAGCGCCTGCCTGGCAAGCGCAGGATCGTGAGTTCAATCCCCGGTGTCGCAAAAAAAATTAAAAAAAAAAAAGGCACACAAGTTAAACACAAACATAACCCACTGAATTGCTATCATACACCAAACAAAAGGTTAATAAAGAGTCTTACCTGAATAACGGCACTAAACCAACAAGTATTGCCAACATTTTTCAGCCCAACGGGAGCTCTGTCCTGTCTTTTTCTATCATAAGGATTTCGAGAATCCCTCCAAACTTCTGTGGGTGTCCTCTTCAAACATGCTTTATTTTCTGCTATGCTGGCTTCAAGAACTCTTAAGCAATGGAGAGAAAATGGTTAGGGAGAAGAGTATTATATAATGCTACACCCCTAATTAACAGCATGCCATTAGCTTTAAATATTTTGGTTACTTAAACTTTGGATAGTGTGTCTGTGGGAGATGATACTTAACACCAACATATATACAGGTTATTTTTCTATAAAAGCATAGTAGTGGCAATGCGAAAAGATAAGAGACCCTTTTTTTCTAGGAAAAAGAAAAACTTCAAACACAAAAAAAATTTTATTCAATAGAAAATAAATTATGTTTCAACCAAGTATAGGTTTAGTACCCAGACCACAGCACCTATATCAATTTTCTTAGAAATCACTGTAGCAAAACAGGTATTTACAATATAACATAATGACAATTTTACAATAATTAATTTGAATCAAGGAAACATTAAAAGCTAAACAATCTTCACTTTTACCCTCACCATTATTTTTTTATTTAAAAAAAAAGGTCAGTGAGGCAAATTTTAAGTTTCTAAGTTTTAATTTTAAGAATCTACAATTCTACAGTTCAATAAAAGAATATTTATATGTTCGCTTCATTACTCAAAAGTACACCTAGGGAAAAAAATCTAACAAGAGTCATTTCTGTGTATCAAAATAACAAACAATTAACTTCTTCAAAATAAACGCACCTATAGAGTATCTTAAATACAGTTAAAGCAGCAAAAGTAATGCTACTTTAATGGTGTTGCAACAACATATCTACAAGGCATGCTCAAAAATCATGGTGAATACTTAAATTTCTAAAAAATTACAGTAAAAGACGTATGACCATTCAACCACCTCACAACACTCAAGTCTTACTTCAACACTCTATTCCCATTATTGTTGCAACTTTTTAAAGTAGTTCTGGAAGTTCTTTTTCACAATCGGCTTTAATTGTACTGTCATGGCTGCCTCAATGTCCTAAATTGATTACAAATGTTTAGCTATCATGGTCATTGTGACTTTGAAGAAGTCTCACGGTGCCAGATCTGGAGAATAAGGTAGATGAGGATACACCTCAATGTTTTTATGTTTTTACAAGCCTGCATTTTTGTTGGATGACACTTGGCCGCGGCATTTACTAACATAAAAGATTTGTGTATACAAAGCATATTTAAGTTTTTTACTTTTATAAATGGAAGTGTTTCTATTTGGAAAGTTTGTTCCTTTTGTAATAAAACATTCAAAAGTTGCAAAAATGATAGGGTAAGTGTGTCAAAAGCAAAGGGAAATTATTTTGAGGGCAATTAATGGCAATACAGCTTTTACTGTAAAACTGATTGACTGATTGATTGATTGATTGATTGATATTTGGTACTGGGGATCAAACTCATGACCTCAGATTTGCCAGGCAGGCGCTTAAGCAGCTGAGCTAAATCCCCAGGCCAAAACTGATTTAAATACATCGCATATGTTTTGATTAGCTCTTAAATAACTGGTGGAAAACCTTAATTCATGAATATAAACTATCAAGTACTATGCCTACTCAAAAAATGCATTACTGTTCTACATTAAAAAAAAACTTTAAATGTCTTAAGCCACTTTATATTAATTACAAAAGCCTTGACAAGAGGGAGTTTTGATAACTTTTTGGCTTCTCTGGATCTCATTTAAAAAAAAAAGTACATCTCATTCATGCTAAACTATCTTTACCCTAAAGATTTTGTTCTACAATATTAATGTCAAAATAATATTCTATCTCTGCATCAGTATTTACAACATGAAATTAAATCTAGTTTAGTAAGAATCTAAAGTTAAACATTACTTGAAATAACCTATGTAAACATAGGAGAAAGTAGCAGTCAATAAAGTAACACACAAAAAAACCCAGGTGAAAATATATTAAAATGTAAAGATCGACGAAAAGGTTCACACTCAGTCATAATAAACATGCCCCAACACAAGCAGTAGTATTGCAAAAAAAGTTTTCACATAAAGCTTTAAAAAATCCTGAGAAGGTATTAACTGCAGTTAGATGAACTGTGGCACAAGAAAATTAGGATTTACCTACAACACCTCTGTTACCAGAAAGCTAGTTTTCAAGAACACAAGATAGAGATAGAAAGTCAAAGAGCCAACCTGAGAGCCAAGCTATGGGTAAGTACTACAAGTCAATACAACAATCATTAAAACCAGCCTGAAAAACTGCATATGTATAAGAAAACTACTTTATTCTCAAAAGAGAAAATTTAATGTACAACATAAAAAATAAATACAAAAGACTACTATAGTTGTATATGAACTTTTTTATTGACTTTTGTAAATGAGAGTGTTTCCAACTGGAAATTTTGTTCCATATCTTGGTAAACAGACATGAATGAACTAAAACAAGCAATGAATACTAGCGATAGTAGATCTAACATCATGAAGAGTAAAAAACAATCAGCACCAGTTATCACACACGAAATAGAACTGGCAACTGACTAGCATTTGTGAACAGATACAATAATCTTTTTTTTAAAAAAATCCTAACATATTTATTTTAAAAGTATAAACAGACCACAAGTAGGAAAATTATACTCAATCCTGAATCTCCTGGTAGATAAGCCTTTGTCATTATAAACTACTAATTATAGTAAAACATTTTTAAAAACAAGCCTTCATCTGCAAAACTCCATATCTGCATGAGAATCACAAGAAGTAACAACATGCGACCCAGCCTAGAGACACAACACTGGTCTCATGTTCCCACGGATCAACAAGACAACTGAAATCTATACACTAGACACCTGCAAAAGTTTTTTAATTCCATATTTAAGATTACTAATCCCCAAGAAGTTTTTGTTAAATATTGTAAATACAAACCATTCCTTCATGCTCCTCTTCTAACAAAAATATACATGTATTTCTGGATGTATATATTTATATATAAATAATATAATTATTACATTAACTTAATAATTTTACTTTTCAGTTTCCCAGCCTACTCTCTCCTCTACCTGACTTGGGAGAATGTACAGCCTCAAATGTACTTTCTAGAACCAAGTAGTTGTCCAACTGTTACACTGTACCACAAAATTGGAAGGGAAAGGAAGTGATGAAAAGACACCACTTTCCCAGCATTCCTACATACCCTTCCTTCCAGAGGTCAAAATCATAAAACTGTAAGGTACTTGCTTGTTGCTCCTCAAATCACATAAGATTAAAAAAATAAAATTCACGTTTGTATCTAGTACATATATTAAAGGTTAATATAGCTCAATTTTGTTATGTAAAGTATTAATATTTATAACAAAAACATGGTTATTTTTTAAAGAGAAAAAACAAAAACAATGATACAGAATTTCATTATAATAGGAAATTAACAATGGTTAATCTATTGTGCACTGTTATCTTCAAAATAGTTGCTCAGATTAAAAAATATACGTATGCAAAACTGGTCAAATAAGCCGGGTGTGGTGGCTCACACCTGTAATCCCAGCACTTGGGAAGCTGAGACAGGAGGATCGTTGTGAGTTTGAGACCAGCCTGGGCTACAAAGTGAGCTCAAGGCCAGTCTGAACGGCATAGTGAAACCCTGTCTCAAAAAGACAAGGGCCGGGGTCTTGCTCAGTGGCCTAAGCACCTGTCTGGCAAGTGCGAGGTCGTGAGTTCAATCCCTGGCGCCGCAAAAAAAAAAAAAAAAAAAAAAAAAGGTCAAATAATATAAGCACAAACCATTCTCTTCAATGAACTAAAAGCAATTATAACTATCTTACCTAATATATATATGTATACACACACATATATTTTCTTTTGCCTTTCTTCTTTTCTCCTATCCCCCACCCCAGATGTTCTTTCTTTTTGAGCAGTTACCTTTCCTTTCACAGTATCTACTGTAGGTTTTGGATCTTACTTGCCCTTTCAGTTTCTTACACTAAGGGAGGTAATACAATGTTGACACATGCAAGTCTGATTTATTTCACTTACAAGTATGGTCTCAAGTTGCATCCATTTACCTATAAAAGCTTCAAATTTATCCTTCTTTATAGTTGAGTAGTACTCCACTATACAAAATAACACATTTTTTTTATCCATTCCTCGGTTGATGGGCATTTGGGTTGTTTCCAATATTTACCTTTTACAAATTGTGCTGCTATAAACGTGGTTGTGCATACATCATTCTTATAGGTTTATTATACTACACCATATGGTAGAATTATGGCACTAAAAGTTGGTACATGAAAGATGACTGCCATAATTTTGAGACTTCCCTAAAGTTTAAAATATGTTCACTTTTGTGGCTTTACAACCCAGCTCAGAAGGTTTCCACCTACCACAGCTTCTTGAACTCTAAAGGACTTTATGAATACATTTATCATATGCCAAAAGTATTTATTAATCAACCAGTATTTCTCATCAGCATCTGGTGGACAGAAATAAAGATCTGTCTTACTGTATACCATACACTGATAATAGTGGAGGTTAAACAAGTTTTTGAAGTAAACAGGATGTTAGATGCCACTTCTACATTCTTTTAAAATCAAAAGCTGAATCTATAACTCAAATAGCACTCTATTTCCAAGCCTTGTCCTTTTCTATATTCCAGTACTGGATGCATAAATATAAACTTTTCATGAAGCAAAGTCCTATATAAGGGTTCCTTCCCTTGCCTTACCAGTGAGACTTCTCAGACTCTGAAGTACAATATACACAATAGCTATATTCCAGGTATTAAGGCTGCCAACAGAGAGGAATAAACTTAGAAACTGTCTATAATAAAATGTAGCAAGCTGAGAGGCTACCTCATCAGTCACAAATCTAAATCCAGTTACCACCACACATCACAGGCTTTCTAATCTTTTCCACACTGATGATGACCTTGACATTCAGCCAATAATAAGGAAAGAAAAACACTGTGCTGTCTCCATTCCTTCCACATACTAAACAGAAATGTTTAAAGCACTTATGACAAATGTTCACTTGCCCATTAAAATTTATACTGTACTGGTTTGCGAGAAAGGATTATTTTGTATTTTTATTTAAACTGCATACAACAGTAATGCTGACAACATTGCATCTTACCTTACCTAATTTCCTTTTAGATTAGCAGTACAATCACTTAAAAAAACTACCTAACACTTCTTGTTGCACAGATCAATCAGTAAAGAAAGAAAAGAAAGAAATCATCAGTTGATTGCTAAAAAAATAAATAATGCTTAGCATTTTGACTAGAATCACACTAACCCTGAAAGTCAATTTAAGGAGAAATTAACTGTTTTAAAACATTGTGTTTCAGTTTGTGAAACAGCACATATTTCAAAATAGTTACAGATATTCTTTAATCTGTCTAAATGATAGTTCCTCTCCTTTTTTTCCCTGCAGCTCAAACCTAGGACCTCACACATGCTAGACAAGACTTCTCCCAGTAAACTGTAGCTCTTCAGTGGGCTGTAGTCCCCAGTCCAGTAATTTCCTTCTTGAAAACACCTGCACATTTCTTATTAGATTTTATTCCTGGTCCTTAATAGTTTTGAGTCAGGAATGATTTCTTTTTATATTTTCATTCTCTCATTCTTATGTACAAAAATACACTGTTTATATATTATCAATTAACATAAATGCATTTTTTTGTCAGTACTTTGAGAAATTATTTACAGTAAGACACACAAATCTTAAATGTGCAGAATTGTGAAACATTTACATATGTATATATCCACATAACCACTGTGCATTTGCCTCATCCCAAAACCCTTTTTTCCCAGCCAACAGTATTCTCTCCATCCCCCAGTTAATCACTACTCTGAGTTCCTATCATCATTTATTAGTTTTGCCTGTCCTCAAACACTGTATGAATGAAATCACGTAGTTATTCTTTGGTGTCAGGTTTCCTTCTCAGCTGTTTCAAGGATTCTTCCACATTTTTGCAAAAACCAGCAAAGTATTTTATACATATTGCTGAATGTCACCGTATGGATATACCAACATTGTCTAACATTCTTTTATTGGTATCTGGTTAAAGTCATTATTCACTTTTTTTTACAGGTCTATACTTAGTGAAAAGACCGAGTTTTAGCATAGGATATGTTTCAAATGATTAAAACTCCCACTTTTCCGAAGTGGCTGAAGCATTTTACTGTCTGATAAGCTGTACATGAGGGTTCCAGTTGTTTTCAGACACTCTAATACTTGGCATTATCAGTATTTAATTATAGATATTGGAAGGGATACATAGTGCTACCTATTCTACAATGAGAAGATTAGAAGCACATCTCAGAGAGAATTGGCACCATGCAGATCACCCCTTGGTACTGACATGGAAACACTCTCCATTAGCATGATAACCACAAAATAAAGGCCTCTCTTTCTGATACAGAAGCAATCAACTTCATGTGGACATGCAATTCCTGTTAAAAGCTGCCTCCTGTCTCTGGTGATGAGGAAATCCACAGTGCATGGTGCACAGTTTCTCCTCACTCCTGACAAAAAGACTACTCTGAAGTTTTCATCCTCTGGACCTGTCAGTGGTGCCTCACTGTTGTTGCCCCAATCTGATCAGTCAACTCCAACCATGGTAAGAATCTGTTAACCATGTTATAAACATGCACATGTTATGAACATATACTTTCAACTCCATCGTCATAAAATAAATCTGCCTCCCAATTCTGGATGTCGTTTCGGTGTTTCTACTTGCTGTTGCATTCGTAATACAGAAATGATAGAACTTGAAAGAAGAAATGAAACTAAAAAAATTCCACTAGTGGTCAGCAATTATAAAAATTCTATGGGTGGTACTGACAGAGTTGACCAACACTTAACAAGCTACTCTGCAATCAAAAGACAAGAAAAAAATAGTTACAAAAATATTCATGCACCTTCTGGACCAAACAATATGGAACTCATTTGTTATTTATTCAAAAAAAGAAGGTTCAAAAAGTGAGTTGTAATTTAGATTTGGTCTAACAGGCTAAATAGTTGAAAAATACAAGATAGGAAAATGCCAACCAGGACATTCAACAACATCCTCACCATTTCGTTTAGCAGGTAGACATTTTATTCTAATTATACCAACCACAGAAAAAAGAAAGGCCAATATGACAGTGCAAAGTGTGTTGTTTAAAGAAAGACAATAATGGAAAAAGAATTCAGAAAGAGACTAGATACTACTGTCCAGATGGTAACATTGTGTTCTGCATTAAATGTTTTAAGATATACCATACTCAAAACAATTTTTAAAAAAACTTGATAAAATTGTCGTTATTATTTTGTTAGAGAACCCGACAAAAAAAATGCAATTTTTTGGTCATTCTGTATTTAAATAATCAGATTAGTACATGGTTAAAAAGACTTATATGTTAAATTCAGAATTCTACACTGATTTTTCCTGGATATATTTCTTCCTTTTCCTAATGGTAAACTGTCCTGGTTTGCGAGCCCTCCAAGGTGGTTTCCAGACAAACTTAATTCCAGGTTACACATCTAGATTCCCTAGTTGGACTGAATAATCTAAAAAGATCATGCTCATTTATTGCAGTGCACAGTTTACCCAATTCCTCTGTTGGCCAAAGTAAGATGCACATTGATTTTAAGGTTTAAAAAATGTCTTTGTTCTTCTTGACCTAATCCTGCTAGATAAAAAGTTTGGTGTACATAGATGATTAGGAAAACAAGTAAAGTTTCAATAACTCCAGGAAAGGGACATACTGATTTTGTTGCAGTGAAACATTACTTTCTTTCCATTTACTGAACATCATTTTATTACTTTCAACTATCTGTTATTTAAATTCTTGCCATTTGTCACATTCACTGCCACTATTTTGAGGACAATATCAACTTTTTTCTCTAAATATTTCTGTATTTTCTCAGCAATAAGTGTTATGGAATACCAAATATAAATCTAGGTATGAGTTTATTTAAGTTTTCCTGGTTGTTGTACTTGGTGAAAATACAGATTGTTAGCTTTTCACTTCTAAAAAATTCCCAGTGATTACACTTTAAATTTTAACTCAGGCTCATCTTCTCTTTCTGAAATACAGTACCAGTTAAAACACGCTGGTCTTACTCTATCTGACTGCCACTTTTTTACATATATATATATTTCAGACTGGACAGTTTCTTTGAGTGTATCTTCCAGCCTTCTGATGTGCTCCTTAGCTGTTTCTAATCTGCTATTAAATCTATGATTTGTTTTTACTTTAGCCGTTCTAACTTTTATTTCCAAACGATATTTACAGTTGCTTTCCAAATGTGGAAGGTTATATTTTCACATTTTATCTTATTTCCTTTTTAGAGTTATAGTTATATACATTACAATATCTGAACTCATGGGTACATTTTTGGTGCCTACTATTACTGTTGATTCTCATTCTGACATTTTTCCACCATTGGTGTGCTCTAAGAGCTTCAAAAGTTATCAAAAGATATTTCTTTAAGGCATAGGATAAAGTGGCCTTCCCAGAGAGAATGCATTTTTGATTCTGTCAACATCTGGAGACAAGTCTAACACAATTGAAAACTAAATTTCCAAGCTGAGACTTACTGTACCACTAAAGTGACACAAATATTAACTCCAAAATCATGGTATAACTTTTCAGGGGCAAATTCTATCACCACTAAGAGCACCACTTAGAGTCACAGTAATTAGCTTTCCAATATTCTATGGGCTATTTAGGGGAGGGATAATTCAGATTTAACTTCATTGTGAATATGCCATCCTTTGGTGTACAATTTAATAAGGGAAAGGGTTGCCTACAAAGGTAGCCCACCTCATAAATGGCCTTAGTTTTCTTTCTCCCCCACCGTCATTTTCTCATCAATGGGAAACAGAACCTGACATCCACAATTTAAAGAAGGTTTATTTTGGATCTTATTTTCAGTCTATGATGTGCTAGGCTCCAAGGCAGACAAGGTATCATGGAAAGGCCTAAGCAGAGACAGCTTGCTCATCCCAAGACATCCAGGAAGCAGTAGAAGATCAGAGAGAGATACACCCTTCTAATCACACCCTCAGTGACCCCTCTCCCAACTAGACTCCGCCTCCTACCGGCACATTCAGTTCTGAATTCTTCAGCAGATTTATCCGTTGATCAGTGTAATGCCCCCAGGATCTAATCACCTTCCAAAAGCCCCAACTCTGAACACATGAGCCTTCTGGGAGACATTCTAAATATAAACCTTAATATTCAAGTCCAGGGCCCCCAAAAGACTCATGTCAATCTCATAATGTAAAATGCATTTAGTCAACCTCCAAGAGTCACCAATGTGTTAACAGTTCTGGCAGTACTTAGAAGTTCAAGTCCAAAAATCTCCTCTCAGACTTAAAGCAAACTCAACTATATAGTGAGCCACTGCAAACATTAGAAAAGAAAGTTAAACACTTTCAATACACAATGGCATAGGATAAATATTCCCATCAAAAGGGACAAACCAAGGGAGAGAAAGGAATGGGACCATAGCAAGACCAAAACCCAGTAGGGCAAACAGTAAAAGCTATAGGTTTGTGTCCAGCACCCAAGGCAAGTTGTGAGCACCAAACAGTTGGGGTGGTACTGCCCATATGGCATTATCACTTGCAGCCCTCATGGTCTCGGGGTCTCTCTCTCTCTCTCTCTCTCTCTCTATATATATATATATATATAGCTCCACTTACTGAATGCAACTTTCCACAGAAGACACACCCTTATAGCATCCATAACTCCCTGGGGTCTCCACTGCACTTTCAGCTTCACTGTATTCATGGCTTTGTACAGAGTCATCTCTGGGACACACTGCCTGATCTCCCCAGTCTTCTTCTGAAATCTGGGTACAAGCCATGCTGAACTCACAACTCTTGCATTCTGCATCCCCACAAAACCAGCACCACATGGATGACACCAAGGTCAGCCATCAGCTCAAGTAGTACCAGGACCCTTTGGATCATGTCTGCTGAGCCTTCTGAGTGCCTGGATAACACCCAGAGCACAGTGAAACAAATACTGAGGAACCAACTCCCTAGGCATCCCTTCTCAAGCACAGGACCCAAGAGCTCTCCTCTCTTCCCAAACTGAAGTTTTACAGTTTTGTACCTTTGATTCTCCAAAGGATTCCTGAGATGCCCTCAAGCCATCTTTCCTATCATCCTGATGGAATAATGTCAAATCTTTTCCACAACCATGCACTCCTTTGCCCCAACTTTGTTGGCATTTTCTTTCTGGAGAAATTATAAACTTTTCAATTTATTTAGCTCTTCTGTTTGTTCTTGATAGTCACTATAAATCTAGATAACAGTCCCCCCAGGAGTACCCATGCCACAGCCTAAACACTGGGCTGCCTTGAAACTTCCTCTACCAGATTAATTAGTCCACTGGCCTTAATCTTAGCTCTGGACTTGGGCAAAATACATACAAATTTTCTGCCAGAGTATAACACACATGGCCTTGAGTCCAACTGCCAATGGAGTCATCATTTCCACCTGAAACCTCCTGAGCCTGGACTTCACTGTCTGCATTTTTATCAGTACCCTGGTCTTCTGAGCTCTAATCAGAATCTCACATTGAGCTCATCTTATAGCATTTAAGAGCTTTTCTAGCCAGCATCTCCAAATCTTTCCAAATTCCTCCCACAAACTAGTTCCAAAGGCTCTTAAACCACATAGTCAGGTACAGTCACAGCAATGACCCCTTTCTCTTCACTGAGACACAAAACCCAATATCCACAATCTAAGAGAAGAGAAGCTTATTTTAGCTCATGTTTTCAGGCCATGCTCTGCTAGGCTCCAAGACAGATAAGGCCATGGTAGAAGACAGCTTCTCACCCCATGGCATACAGAAAGCATAACGTGAAGGAAGGAACCAGGGAGGGAGATATACCCTTCCAGGTCATACTTTCAGTGACTCTACCTCTAACAGACAGACTTTACCTCCTAACAGTACATTCAACTCTGAATTCTTCAGTGGATTAATACATTGATGAGTAAAACACCCCCTTAATTCAAACATCTTCCAAAAGCCTCACCTCTAAACCATAAGACAAGTTAAATTATTTTCAAAAGAAATATGCCACAGACACAAACCATTTCCCAAGGATGCCAAGTACCAAGTATGCACCATTCATATTCCACTTATGCCTTAGCAATGAGCTATGACTTGGATGTGGTTTGCTTTCCAAAGGCTCATGTGTTGGAAGCTTGGCCCCTAGCATAATGATGACAGAAAGTAGTATGAACCTAATAGGTGCAGCACAGTGAAAATTCATTGGGTTCTTGGGGCCATATCCTTGAAACAGCTTGTGAGACCACAGTGTCTGCACCTGCCTGTCTGTGTCTGTTTCCCCTCACCCCTGACCCCCGACCTATCCGGTAATCTACTGCTCCTGTGCTCCCCTCCTCCACATGCTCCTACTATGACGACATCTGTAATTAGGCTCTCACCAGGAGCCAAATCAATGGGGCTCTCTAATCTTGGACTTCTGGCCTCCAAACCAATGAGCTCTTCTCTTCATAAAGCTAGCCTGCTTTATAAATATTTCACTGTAGTAATGAAAAACAGACTAATAAATGATGAGCAAAATAAAATTACAGTAACACACCCTATTCTGACATTAAAGAATAATTACTTTGGGCTGAGGATTTAGCTCAGCGGCATAAGCGCATGCCTGGCAAGCAAGAAGTCGTGAGTACGATCCTAGGTACGAAAAAAAAAAAAGAATAATTACTTTAAGAAGCATATACATTTTTAAAATGCTCTATTTAAGATTTTCATCATGAAATTTGTATGCAACTAAACATAAAAAAGTGAAATGTAAAAAGATAGGCTCTATCTCATCCAACTATACATATTAATGTAGTATTTTAAGTGTGTTCGTTCATATTGAACTATGCCTACTGAAATAAAAAGATCGTCCAATCATTCTAAAACTGTTATTTGGCAATATTTTGCTATACGAACTTAGGTAATGAAGAAAAAGTTAAATATTTACCAGCATAATAGATAAATTTCTTAATTATGCATGTTTTTCCCTTTAAAATTTAGAATGCCAAGCCTCAATAAGACCTATAGAAACAAATATATCTCTACCAAATGTTCAACAAGAATTCAGATTCTTTTGTTGACACAATGTGATTTACATAAATGGTTATTAACTATACATTTTGTGTTCAGCATTCTGTAAACTGCAAACTATGAAATCTAAATTAGCCAAGAAAAATAATTGTTTTGTAACAACTTAACACAACTCTTATTTCCAGAAAATATAATTTAGGACTGGGGATTTAGCTCAGTGGCCTAAGCGCCTGCCTGGTAAGCGTGAGGTTGCAAGTTCAATCCCCAGTGCCGCAAAAGAAAAAAAAAAAAAAAATATATATATATATATATATATATATATATATATATATAATTTAATGGCATATTACACTGCACTAAATGTAGTGTTATCTACAATGAAGACATTACTATTGTACAGTATTAAGTTTTAAAAGGCTAAGGTTGAAGAGCATTATCTTATTTTTGTTAATTTGTCAAAATTTAGTATTTAAAATGATATGCATCATATACATTGATATGACTTAATAATAGGTTAGAAAGTCTTAAGCCCTAATTTCCTTCTTCAATTACATATCATCATATTCCACATAGTAAAGCTTTTGTCAAGACAGACTACATATACAACAATGAGTCCATGAGATTTTAATGGAGACAAAAAACTCTTATTGTCTAGTGACCTCTCACGGCCACTGTAACATGATGATGCTGGTCTAAACTGCTATTGTTCTACTACTCATCTCAAACTACAGTACAATTATGTATAGTATGTCCTATTTGGTAGTAAACAACAAAGATACTGGTATATTTGTTACAACATTTTTTTATTAGAGTACTAATTCTACTTAAAAAATGTTTACTAAAAAACAAGATGAAATGTTATGTCCATAACAGCCACATACTTTTTGCTTTTATGAAGTGTCAAGAGGCCATGTCAACTGGTTGACCTATATCATCTATATTCGTGTAACTATACTCTAAGATGCTCGCAAAACAAAGAAATTGCATAATGAAGCATTAGTCAGTATGTGACTACAATAAGCACATGCTTTAATGAGAAAACATGCTATAGAACTAGTGATACTAATGTGGTACATATCTTTCAGACTTTTCCATATTCATATAAACAAACTCATACAAACACAATGAATTCATATAAACAAAAATACTTTTAAAAGTAACATTTCAGTCAATTTTATAACCTCTTTTTTATATAACAGATCATCTTAAAACATCCTCCACAGATAAGGAAAAATTACTGTATTTTTTATCAAAAGTTAAGTACTATCAAGTTTTTACTCAAAACATTTGTTCCAATCAATGTTTTTTTTTTTTTTTTGGTAATACTGGGAATAGAACCCTGAGTTTTAGGCATGCTAATCAACTGCTCTATTTCTGAGGTAGATCCCAGCAATGCGTTGTTTTTAAATATATTACCTAATTTGTTTAATTTCTCAAATCCTTCAGAAAATAAGTCAAATTAAAATGTCCAAAGATAGTTCATGGACTTTTCATTTTCATTTAAAATTACTAACATTTAATATCAATTTCAACTAAAATGGAAGATCATGAATTTACTGTCTTTATACCTTAATATAAATATAATGTTATACAAACTAAGTTCCAAAGTATCATTTAAAGATATTAAACAAGAACCACTAAGAAAAATACATTATGTATCTGAGAAACAGCATTGTCAGACATTTTGTACCATACAAAAACCTTGGGAGTTATTTCCAAAGAAATATATTATTGACATTATGTCAAGGGAAATTATCTAAGAAAACTGGTACATCTTGGTACTAGTAAATGTGCTAGCATAAAAAAAATGGACTTCCTAAGACTCATACTAGCTATGTGCTTTTGGAATATTATTTCACCTTCTCAAAGCTGAAATTTCTTCTTTAGTAAGAAAGAGCTATCACTGCCTCCAAATAACTGTTCAATTACAGTTAGTTATAATTTAAAAGTGTTTTAAAAACAGTACTGCTTAGGAATAAAAACAAATGTATTTATTCCTTAGGAAAATCAAACTAGTTTTAAACGAAAAAGTTTGGGTTATTAAACTGAAAAAGACAATCTGTCACAGATCTTGGAATTCTGCCTATTTCTTTTATGCGTGTGTTTGTGTGTGTGTGTGTGTGTGTGCTTATGTGTGTGTAAATATACTATCATACTGTCGATCAGAGGTTAGCAGTCTACAGCCCCTGGGATATATCCAGCTGGCTGGCTGTTTTTAAAAATGAAGATTTATTGGAACACAGCCAAGATCATCATACTATGTATTAGCTATGGCTGTTTTTGCACCATAACACCCAAGAAGTTGGAAAATATAATTACAGAAATCATATGGCCAAAAACTAGAAACAAAAATATTTACTACCGAATCTTTATAGAAAAAGTCTGTTGATTCCTGCCATAAATTATTAAAGTTGAATAGGACAGTGTGTTCAAAAGGAACTAAGAAAAAAATTTGAAAATTACACCTAAATTTAAAGGTTTATAATGCCATTCCAAAATCATAGAAATCTAAGTCTCAATAACAAACAAAAGTAAAAAAAAAAGGTTGGTTACATAATACATAAAAACAATACAGAAGCATATTAATGACTTACTCAGAACAAAGTACATCTTATTGTCTCTAAAATTAAACTCGGTTATTTCTATATAAATAGTATGTATATCTGCTTTATTCAAATCATGTTTTTACCTGCTAATGGCTTGCTCCTCATCAGTTATTCCAGTCTCCCTGAATGCCCTGTTTGATTCCGCCAAACTCAAGGCAATTGCTCTCTGAAGATCATCTTTATCATCTCCAGTGAGATCAATCACATCTGAAAAGCAAAACTATCTTTCTCAAAATTAAAAGTTAAACAAAATAAAAAGTAATTTTATCATGAAAATATTATACCCAAACAGACCCTCTGAAAGCAGGTCAGCACCAACTTAAGTCTTATAGAAGGACTCTATCTAAAAAGAATGCAAATACATTTTTAACCGAGTATACCTGCTTAGTTTTCATCCACAAATCTAAAACAGTAGAAATACCTCTAATTGCAAAAGATTACCAGTATTTTTGTCTCTTATTAAAAACTAACAAGCAGAAATACTGCTGAGAAAATTTCTTTATCAAGAAAAACTGAAATCACTAAAATCAAACATTGACATTTATGCTCTATGAAGTTAATCCAATCACATATACATTACATCCTATCCATACTACCATTAGACACTATCTATTTAGTTATAGTGACAACTGAGTCTTCAACGTTTGTGTTTCAGAAAATGACTGTTGGGTGGGCGTGTGTGTGTGTGTGTGTGTGTGCGTGCGTGTGTTTTAAAGTCTGGAAAAATCTGACAAAGTGTCAACAATGGTTAACTCTGATGGAAGAAGTTACAGAAAAAAAGTGTATGGGACTTTTATTTTCTATTTAAAATAATTCTGTAACATCTGATTTATTCATTAAGTAGGAAATTCTTTTAATGCGAAATGAGATTCTCATTTCACTAAATCAAAGAAGTAGATACATGAAAGATGCTAATCATCTCTCTGCTAACAAAAGACAGCTCCAATGCTACAATAATCTTTTTCCATAGACTAAAAGCTACAACTACTACCACCTTTAGTAAAACCACTCTTAAATCCAATTTCCCAATATGTTTAGTTAACTTACTTAACAGAATATGCCCCCAAAAATGCTCTCATTAGCTTTTTTAAATGATAGGAATCAATATGATAAGAAAGAGAATACGGTATATTTGCTATTGTGTGGTTTTGTTTGGTAGGTATTGTATTTCTGTTTTGGACATGTTTTGTAGTCAAATTGCTCATTTATATTTTAAGCATGATTAAAATTTGTCTTTGCACTCAAAATTTTATGAGAAAAATAAAAGAGTACTAGAGAGGCTGTCTTCATTGTAACACTTGGCTATAAGAATACATACATACAGATAAATCTATATGCATATACATATATACACATATACATTCATGCGTGTCTACACACACACACACACACACACACACACACACACACACAGTGAATGCTGATGTTGAGAGTCATCCAAGGAAAAGGCAGGCTTGTAAAAGCATTATAGTGTGTCCTCATTCACCTTATTCACTGGATCTAGCACAGTGCAACTTCTAGCTCTTCCCCAAAATCAAAATGACCATGAAAGATAAATGTAAATAAAGTAAGACATTCAGGAAGTCAAACAGCACAACTAAAGACATGAAAGCAAACTTCCAGAACTGTTTCAGAACATGGCAGAACAAAAGAATAAGTGTGTTTGAAGTGAGGAGAAGTTTTTGAAGGGGATTAATGGCAATGCCATTGTTTAATATTATTTTTGTTTTAACTTAAACCATCAGTTTCCAATCATACCTCATAAACACTAGAAATAATTATTCCACAATGAGAGAAAAATAATGTAAGCTAATGGTTTCAAAAGTCCACTTCTGTTGCCAGCCACAACTTTTTTCCCCTCCAACTAGTATCCTACAAGAATATTTAAAATATTGGAAATAATTGGCCATGGGAGCTATTTTTAAAACCATTAAGGAAATTCAGCAAAACTTCATGAAAAATTAGTAAGCAGGGTTCCCAAATTCAGTCAAGTAAAATGTAGGCAGAGCTACAAAACAAAGCAACTGAAATGACAGAACACCTTAGATACATCAGTAGATCAACCTTTCATAAATCTGGCCAGAAGACCCACATCCACCCAGACATGAGCAAAACTGGGAGTTTCAATTCAACACAGATGAAGAGACTAGACAGGTATGAAATATATCATAAAAATGACATATCTTGGTTATTAAAGTGGCTAGAACTTAGATACAGAGAGGATAATAAAGGTAGAGTAACTAACCTGAAAATTAGAGAAGTAGAAAAAGAGGTTTTAGGTATACGATCAATTAGCCCTTTCATTTCATTCTCTCATTCTTACAGTTTTCAACTATCCAAACTGGAAAGATTAAAAAAAAAAACAAAAAACCTTCATTTGCAGCCTAGGTTCTAGATAAAACTTAAGTTGCATCAAATGGACACACTAACATGAGATTTGAAAGGCAGAAGCAAAGGGCCAGTCATTACCCTTCTGCTTCTGACTGTTCCCTCCAGCATGATACAGGGTGTGCCACAGTAGCACTCCAGGATCTGGTCTCCAGCTTTGAGTATGTCAAATGACAGAACAGCAACCAGACTCAGTATTCCAATATCAGGCAGAGCTCCATGATAGCTGCCTAATCCTGGTTTGCAGTTCCTTAGGCTACAGCTACAGTACTAGAGGCTGCCTTTCCTGACTGCAACAGATGTAATCGTTTCCCAGGCTGCTCAGTCCTGCAATGATCTGGAAGGCATCTGAGAAAGCTGAGCTGCTGAACCTAACCTGCAGTCCTTCCAGTGATTTTTAAAAGAACCTAATCAACTTGTATTAAATTCCTTTCTAGAAAATTCTAGAATGTTTAGCATTTCACGACTGACAAACCAAGTGGCTAGAGCGGAAACTCATTTAGAAATAACCACAACCTAAATTCATAGGTTTCTCTGATGTACCAATTTTAATTCAAGCAGCACAAAAAACAATTAAGTTTTTCTAACCTGTTTCATAAATAATACAGCTGAAGTTCTGAGAAATGATGCACAACATCATAAGAGTAGAGAATGGTACACACAGGCTTCAAAGTGAAGTCTTTTTTAACTCTTAAATCCAGTGGTCTTTCTGCCTTACCATGTCTCTCAAAGCGTAGTCTTACTAATGGCGGGAGAGGTCCCTAACAAAACTTTTGCGAAGGGATGGGGTGTTCCACAGGTAAGAAAAATAATTATACTAAAATGTTACTCATATCTTTGTGGATAGATTTGTGCTGATGATGGAAAACAACAGTGGGTAAAACTATTACCTCTTATCACATTCAAGGGAGCAGCACCAAGCTGTGAGAATAATTCATCATATTACTACTCTGAAATAAGTTCCGTCCTTTTTAAAATCCTGTTTCTCTTAAGAATTTAAACTTGATAAAAATAAAAAGTATTTTACTAAATCTCAAATCTTCACTGTCTCACACACACATCCCTTATAAATTCTTTATGACAAGAACTACATAAAGTATTTCTGGCTTTATATGTAAAGTACACTCCTGCAAAAAAAAAAATAATAATGCTAGTGCAATGTTTGAGTTGCAAAGCTAAATTATTTATATGAATATTTTTAAATGAAAGGCCAAATTACAAACTATTCAGATTTCAGTAAGCTTATCATCTTAAGGAAAACAAATGAGAGTACTTATTGACAATGATTAACAAAGAATTTGCCAGCTAACTCAGAACTTCAAAAAACCTGATTCAACCAGTATGAGCTTGATGTCTTCCTAATACTTAAAAGACTTTTCTTATGACATCAGTGACTATACGGACAGATTTGATTGTTTTACATAGTAAACACTATTACCAACATAATGAAAGAAATCTTTTTCAAGTTACCAATGAACAGTGTTACAAAATCACATATGCATAGAAGATTCACTCAAAAATCAAGACAAATAATGTATTTTAATGTTTGACAGTATGAAAAGGTCACTGGTTATCACTTTAGAATCATTGATGTGACTCTGGATTCACCATTGCCATAGCTCTTAAGGAAATTATGTGTCATCAAGTTTAGCTGTGGTAATTAATACATCAAGATTAGCTGTAGTATTAATAAGAATATCCCTATCTGGTTAGTTAAAACAGTCTAACACTTTCTAACTTTATATCTGTACTAAGTCAGATTTTCTTCACATTCTTTAACCAAACAAATCATTATGTAATAGAATGCAAACCTTCAAAAACAGATCTGAGACTCCTGCTCTTCTGTAATATGGCAGACACCAGAGATTTGTGACAATGTGAAACACATATTCTTCTTGCTGATTTGTTTCAAAAAGTACACTTTCAAAAAAAAATACTACTTAAACCAACATGTAACACTGACATGTTACATGAATATTGTAAGTTTTTTGTAATTTTAATTTCTAATATAGTAAACATTTTATATAAACAAAAGCTATGTATTAGCTATGTATTAAATCTTCAACAATTTTTATGACTGTAAAGGGGTCCTGAGATCAAAAGTAAGAGAATCACTTTGCCATGCTTCTAAACACAATAGTTTTTAATAAAACAAACCATAACTGAAGATTCTGTACTCTGGCTTATACAGTGTAACAAAATTTGAAATAACAAAAGATAAAGACTGTGTGTAAACATAATAATTCCTCTCTTTTCTTAAGAGTAAAAATAAAAATCAGCTCTAGCCACACGATGCCTGCATAGCAATGATCACTGTGACAGTCAGAAAATGGCAGTAGTAACAATAGCTCATTAGATAGAACATTCACTCTCCCTTTTGACCCACCTCCAACATTTTCTGCTACCTCACACTCAGCCAGCCAAACACATTCATATTACTTAGCTTGCTCTTTCATCATGGCAAACATATAAATACTTATACCCTATATCGGTATTAAGGTATAAAGCTGCTTGTGGCTAGAATGACCCCACTCGATGGCTCTAGGTACCCCAATCTATCCTGCATCTGCAATACTCAAAGGATTAAACATACAGGCATACCAGTAACCCAACTGGAAATCTGAGCCTACAATCCCTCATAGAGAAAAATAATAGCATTAAATGCTAGAAAAGGTTGCCTGGAACCACGGATTGAATTATCATGCCTAACTGAAAAGCTAGAACTTTTTCCTGCAAGCAAAGGGAGAGAAGTCTGTTTATTATTTGTAACTTCACTGTAATTGTAATAATTTTCTTCATGATGCTCTCTTTGCTCCGTAAGGCAGCTGCTTTGCATAGTATTTTAGAACAATATGCCAATCTTGAAAGAGTATAACCTATTGACATGTCAAATTCATACAATTTTAAGACCAGATATTAAGTAAAATCTTATTTCAAGAGTGGTTTCTTTTTTTCCTAGAATTAATGGAAAAATGATTGCATAAAACATGTAGTGAATTATCAATTTCACAATGAAAATTACCATCTCAATTTCTTGGGGGAAGGAAGTTGGGGATCAAACTCAGGGCTTTGTATATGCTAAGCAATCTACCACTGGGCTACATTCCCCAACCCTCAATTTTCTTCTATTCATACAAAAGGAACAAAGAATTACTTGGCTTTAAACAATTTTTAATTGGTAAAAGTCAATTATAAAAATTAAGCCTTTAGCTGAGCATGGTAGTGGCCATCTGTAATCCCAGTACTCTGGAGGCTGAGGCAGGAGGATGGTAGCAAATTCAAGACCAGCCTGGGCTACACAGTGAGCCCAAGGCCAGCCTGCACTGCACAGTGAGACTTTGTGTCAAACAGACTAAAAAAAACAAAAAAAGCCTTAGAAAAAAATGCCATCAAAATGCCAGTGCATTATGAATATTCTTAGATCCATCCAAGGTAAGACCTACTAAAATATTTATTGTTTTTATAATTGCTTCCTCTGGTATTACTGGGAGGATAATTCACTGGTACATATATGAAACTTTCAGTTGGACACCACTGTAAAAAAAAATTACAAAAGCACATAAGCAGTAATGTACATTTTTAAGGGCATCCAAATTAATCTTTTAACAGTTTTATTTACTATAAAGTCAGAAATACCACTACCAAAATATGATGCTCATCCTAATAACTTTCCAAGGAATTACCATTTGAGTAAAAACAAATATCCCAACTACCAAACATGTTTCTCTTAACTCTTAAAATAAATGTTGTCAACCACCTATCAATGAATTGTAAACACTGTTCAGAACTCATAACTCAATTCACTTTCCCTTGAAAATACATGACAAAACATTTCCAAGTTAGTTCAAATACCTGGTCAGCCCATAATCTCATTGAACTACAATATAAAAAATTTTTATTTTAAAAAGAAAAAAAAGTATTGCATTGTTGTCCTATATACATGAAAATAAGCCAAGGGGAAATTTAACAGCCAAGTTTATATTTACCACAAGTGAAGATTTCTAGGCAGTAAAGTGACAAGAGCAGAAAGTACTTCGGAAAGATAAAGAATGCTGAACAAGGGTTTGAGAAGAGCTGTAACAAGAATATGTATCATGGCAAGAACAACTGAAAGAAAAAGTACGCATATAAAAACAGAACAGCAAACTGAATGGCTGTTTGAGGAGATTAAATCTGAGCCACAAGAGGATGAGGATATCCTCAAGAAGATACATAAGAATAAAGGGATGTTCAACAGATTAGGAATAAGAAAACTGCCATTCTTAACCTCATTCTCACTCTCAACCAAATTATGCCCTCACTATTCATCTTATGAGACCCTCTTTCAAAGCAAAAGGAAAAAATAATTCAGAAAGTTGTGTTATTTAGTTTAATTCACAACTAATGGAATGTACTTAATCAGTCTGAACCACCTAATTACATCTAACCTGCTATAAGTAATTTTAAAATCATGTAGCATCTCATTTTTAAGCTTAGCTTTGACTGCTAGTGGATCACCAAAACAGTTTTATGTATGAGAAATTTCTAAAGACATTTACTTTCTATGTTATTATTTTCTTCCTAGCTGAATTTACTTATTTAACAAACTTTGTGAATGGAAAAATATAAATGTTTAATTAATAAAATCCTTAACTGTTTAATGTAACTAATTTATTCTCAGTAAAAATATAAACACTAGAATGAAACTGGTTTATCATCTACTGCATTAAATCAGTATTTGTCTGGCCAAGCAATATAATCATAACCAGAGTTCTAGAACAGAACCCAAAGTTTTCTCACATTGAATACAATCTTCCCAAATAATTCAAACTACTGTAAGGGAAATTACTGTATAACTTTAAATTTTTGAAGGGTCTACCACTTAATACTCAAATACAACAACTCTAAAACTTAAGTAAAAATGTGTCGGTACTGTCTGTTTCAAAATTACCTACCCAAATCCCTCTTATCTTTTGATCCATACTTTGATTGCTCAATTGTAGCACATCTTGTTCTGGCAGATATATACTGTTTTTTTCCTGTTTTAAAAAAGTTCAAAACAGTTTAATGATCATGAAATAAAAGGTAGTACTACTAAATTCCAAATTGGGCAAAAGCCTTGTGTTGTCATGCCTATGACAGAGTTTGCCAAGGCACAAAAACTTCACAAGTAGATCTATGATCTATCAAGTACATCTATGATCACAAATACCTTGCACTGTGTCCTAGCCCCATTTTCATTAGGGCTTTTGACTATGAAACTCCAACTCAATTTTTTTCCCAATATAAGCTGGGAGAGGGCATTCATTTGTCAGTATTATCTAATTTGAACTGGAGACCCAAGTAATAAAATGTTGCCTAGAATTTTTGCTAACTTTATTGCAAATGATTTCGGCCTTTTCCCAAAATTCAACACAGTATTGTAATACAAGATGTCACCAAAATAATGTAAAGACACTAGATATATTATTCTAAATAAGCTATTATGCAAAGTACAATCTTTCGTTGAAACTTTTCTCTCAAAAATGAAACGTGACTAAAGAAGCACGTGATTATTCTATTACTACTGGATTATATAGATTATATCTATTACTACTGGAAATGTAATTACTTTTCCAGTATTGAAAATATACTCAAGTCAACTGACATAATTTACAACTGCTTTTAATATGCCAGGATACATACAAGTAAAAAACCCCCAAGTACCAAATGTGACTTCCAGGAAATACTAATTTAAAAACTATTTCTAGTCACCAAAAAAAATTCATATTCCTTCTAAATGACAGTCAATTCTTAGTAGTTATTTTCCACGTTACAGCAACAAAGACCAAGCTTTGGGGAGGCTGCAGCAGGAAGCTCTCAAGCCTAAAACCAGCTTGGATAACTCAGTAACCACCTGCTTCAAAATTTTAAAAATTTAAAGGGCTGGGAGTACAACTCAGTGTGAGGTTCAATTGCTAGAAATGCAAGAAGAAAACAAAAGAACACAAAAACGTACACACATTTATTAAAAATTTTTATTAAAAAATATAAATGTTTTAGAGAACTACACCAACAACATGTTTAAAGTTATGATGAGTCTGTTCATTTTTTAGCTTTAGTTGTCAGAGATTTTATACTTAGAAAAAAAGAAAAAACAACTGGCCAAAAATAAAAGTATGTCATGTTTGAAAGAATTAGGTTAAACTATTGTAACTTTCAAATGACAATATATTTCACATAACACCGAAAAAAATGCTCAGCAAGTTTTGTTGTTTTTTTTTTAAATCTGCAACAATCCCTTGAAAACTTCCTCACAATCTGATCATTCCTTTTCCAGATTCATTCAGCACTTAACACAGATTTTTCAGCAGAGGCCTGCATTTAAATACATACTCATTCATTTTCTGTCTTTCCAATCCACATAGTCTTCCAAGAGTTAAAAATAAAAGAAAAACTTTACTTCTCTAAAACAAATACACAGTAATTCAAAGAAAAGATTTTTAAAATATCTGCTGAATCTGTGGCATCTCTTTACACTGTCAATTGTAAACCAGTCAACACAATATATAACACCACTAATTTAGTGAATCAAGACTATTTCATAAAAACAACCATACTTCTTAGAACTTTTTAAAACACGGTACAAATGTAGTAAAAGGAAAAATACTGTTACTCCATCAGTTATTTTTCTTCTGGTTTGATACCTTAATAATACAATCATTACATTAAATGGCTTCCAGCTTCTTCTCAATCAATTTTATGGACACTATCCTAGTAAGCAACCTAGTAAGAAAAATAACACTTTACAACTAAAGAAACCACAACAGCAAGCAATTTACTCAATATGGCCAACCAAGACAGAATCAGAAACTTTGATTCTCTACCTTGTATTTCAGTTGAAAATAAAAAGCAGTGAATATTTTTGAAGAGCTACACACACAAAAAAATGTTTACTTATGAGCAAATGAGACATGTGCCTTCTAAAATTGAGCTTCTCCCGCCGTAATGTTTTTACTATTCCTCAGCAGAAGTCTGGAATGGTGTTAACACTAGACTGAAGCAGTATTTTCTCTTTCACACTACAAACAAGACACCGTCTTTTTGCTTTCCCCTCTGTCACAGACTATACCATTTTCATCTCACAAAGTATACTTAGTCCAAAATGACACTTGTAAAATCTTTTTATCTCAATTAGAACTCAAAACTGTGTTAAACTGTTTGTTCACTTTAACTAGTTGCTTTCAGTCAAATTATCCTTTTCTTCTTTTACTACGTGTTTCCTTTTTTACCTCCAAGGGTCTTAGAACCTTGAAACAAATGAGATACTATTCTTAAATATTAAATCCTACACTTTCTATTCTACTAACTTCTTCCAACAAACTTTTCAGTCTCATTCCTTTCATTCATCTTCAAAGAGATTTTCTACACATATTATCAAAAATAATTCAACAAGTATTTTTTGAGCACCAACAATGTTCAAGCAAATAACATTAAAATAATAGTATGTCTTAGATGCACAGCTCTAGAAAAACACTTGGTCCAACCAAGAGACCAGAGAAAACAAGGAGGCAATCCTGAATTAACTTTTCCAAGACCAAACTAAACTCTACTAAGAAGAGAAGGGTTAGAAGGGATTCCTGACAGACCAGCAACTATAATACAAGTTCAAATCTGTATTATTATTATTACAGTGCAGAATGGGAAGAGAAAACAGCAGAAAAATGAGGCTAGAGACATAGATGGGGTCAAGTAACAGTCTGTCTTGAACCTGGATATAAGCAATGGAGGCTGTCTCATGTATGCAAAATTTCTGTCACCTAGCACCTATGAGATATGTTCTCCATTGTGGGCGACAGGAGTGAATGGGCTTTTTTGGATTGACAAGTATGGCAAGGTCTATGAACAATATCAGAAATTCTTTTGCAATACATGTTAATAATCAAATTACTCAAATCCATAATGCTTATATGGTATTTTTTCTTGAGGGAGAGGGAAGCATGAACCCAGGGCCTTGTGCTGGCAAAACATGTACTTTACCACTAAGTTATACCCTTAGCCCAATAGTATAGTTATTAAAAACTATGACAAAATATGGATGTTAACTGAGTATATATTATTAAAAACTCTGAGTACTATATAAGGACAAAGTATTCACGTTATGAAGAAAACCTACAGTCCCATACTTCCATATATATTTATGTGTATGTCTGTATATGTCTCTAAAATATCTTTCCCAAGCTTTGTTTTTGGAGAAAAAGGGATTTTGTTACATGGCAATAATTCTTTCACTCAAAACTTTATTTGAAAGAGGGGGAAAGAGAAATTTCACTAAATGGTAAACCCATCAGTAACTAGAAACAGTATTTTACCTCAAAACATAATAAGGCCTCTAGCAACACTTAAAAGTCATAAAACAAATGACTGTGCCCACTTAAAATTCCAGACACTTTATCTTTATAACACCTGTCAGTTACTCTGTATTTCAATGCAATGAATACAATTATGAAATGCTCATCAAAGGATATATAACTTATGAAAAATCTTTTACCTTGAATTTGGAATTAGAGCAACAATGTGGTTAGTAAAAATGTGCCTCTTCAATCACATTAAAAAGAAAGCTAAATTTGATTTTGTTGTTTTTCATCTCTGCTTAACCAAAGTATATTATCAATAAAAATTTTCAGTACATTTCTATTAAAATATGAAGAATAAAAAGAAAACTTACTTGTGTCTGCTTGACTCCCCACACTGATGTATCTATCATTGCCAGGAAGTGCTGTTTGGTAGTAAGTTGTCTCCTCCTGTTGAGGGCTCTTGGCATTCTTTGCAGTAAGGAAAGCCACCGCTAATTCCAAGTTTCCATTACTATCCTTCAAATATCAAGATAGGAGAAGCCAATGTTTTAGAATAATTTATACATTTTTCACAAAATTTATGCAATTTTCTTCATAATAACTAATATTTTATAACAAAAATCATTTTGATTTGAAGTTATTTCTATATGTGACTAAGAGAATATAAATTCAATTCCTTTATTAGTTGAAACTGATAATATAATATTCAATTCTCTCAATTTCTTAATCTTCCATCTACTTAGCAATCACAAACATACTTTTTAAAAAATGAATAAACTAAAATTTTTTCTGGAACTCAGCATGGTAAGAGTAAAAAGTGAGTATTTAATATAGTACTTCTTCAAACAAAGATAATAAAAGATAGTATCTATATTCTGGGTATCGGATACATATATGAGAGAAAATTAAGTAAAATGTCAAGGTCTTACAGGAAGAAAACAGCAAAAGATATTGAAGCTTATTGAAAGGCTAGAGACACAGAGAGCACCTAGACAGAAATATTGTACTGAATACTATCAAAAAGATAATCCTACAATTTATAAAAAAACTTTTACTTACTTCTCATTAAAAGCAGAGCTGGACAAATTATTCCAACATTTTCATTATGAAGGAATGCTACTAGAATAACTAAGGATTGTTAAAGCAGGAAAATAATGAGACTTGTCCATTAGTAAATTTGCACTGTCTACATGATTATTTATAAATAAAATGTAACACTAGCTCAAAGACAACTAACTGAAATAACACAAAAAATTCAAATATTAATAATTTCCTCTCCAATAAAAGGCCAGGACAGGAAAGGACCTAAGAAATTCAGCATACCCACAAGTGTGAAAGGAGGGCAGTGAAGGGTTTTGAACAGGAATACCACAGTATGGTTTACATTTTAAAAGGTTTATTTTGGCTGCATGTTAAAAGTGGACACATTTTACTTTTGTTGTTTTTTAATTGTTTAGTTGCTTCTTGATTTTTCTGTTTTTTCTTTAAAATAAAAAAATACACTCAAAAAAAAAAAAAACAGAATTGACAATCAGAGAGCAAATTACTGCATAATATTAAATGTGGAACCTGACAGGATCAGGATGATTCTAAGATTTGAAGACTTAAATAACTACAAGAATGTGAATCCCCAAAAACATATCCCAACTCTAATTCTAGCATCAGTGAGTAAAGGATAGTTAAGAGCACAGTTTGAAAAGCATCACCGCTTTAAAATGTTAGCTTGTAAGATTCTTAAATGATGCATTCAAAACATGCATGTTATGGTTTGGATCCCCAAAGACACTGTGCTAACAGTTTCACTGCCAGCCAATGAGTTTTTGGAAGGTGATCAGATCATCTGGGTTCTAACTTCAATGGTGTGATTAATCCTATGACAAATTCATAATCTGATGTCATTACTGGGAAGTGATCAAAACTTAGGAGGTGGGGCCTAATTAAAAGAAATAGCTAACAAGCATGTCATCTGTCTCCATCTGTCTGTCTGTGTCTGTGTCTGTGCCTGCCTCTCTTCCCCACCCCATTCCTCACTGGCTGCCATGAAGTGAAGAGCTTTCCTCCACAATCAAGTTTCAGTCATGATGTTTCCACCTTGCCACAGGTCTAAAAGCAATGGAGTCAGTTTACCATGGACCTCTCAAACCATAAGCCAAAAAAAAATTCAGCCAAGAATGGTGGTACGTGCCTGTAATCCCGGCACTCTGGGAGGCTGAGGCAAGAGATAGCAATTTTGAGCCCTATCTAGGGAATTTAGTGACTTTGTGAGGCTCTGTCTCAAAGTAAAAAATAAAGAAAGGTCTGGACATGTAGCTGGGTTCAATCACCAACACCACAAATAAACCATCCCACCTTTTAAATTTTTTTCTTAAGTATTCTATCCCAGCAACAGAAAGCTAAAACAATGAGTTTAAAATCTTTTTAGCTAAGTAAACTAATCATAACATAAATTACAATGGTGATGGGTAATATTTATTGAGTATTCACTATGTGCCAAGAAATGTGCTATTGTTCATTACTATTTCATACAATAAAAAATAAATATGGTAAGAATTTCACAACTTGAAGGTTGTCTACTTTGTAAAGTTAAAAATAAATTCCCAAATTGAAAGTGTTGAAATCAATCAGAGACACTATGGTTCCCAAAAGTAAACAACTTTTCTGAACATTTAATTATTAAGAGAATCAATTCATTATAACATATAATACAAATTTATAATGCATAATAATTAAGGTTTAAGCATAGTATGTTCCCCCAAGAACAACTGAAACAGAAGTTTGGGAAAAACAAAAAGACCAATGTTCACTCAACTTAAAGGAAATGTGGACATGACTTAATCTGATCTATACTTCTCGAGTTTAATATAAAAACAAAGTGAGTTCTCTAAATTTACCCTGGCAAAGTGACAGGCTACAGCCTTATATTTTATGATATACTGAGAAAGGCACTTTCTGAAAATAGACATAGAATAATTTAGTCACGAGGTTTATCAGAATCAAGGGCGGGCAATTATCAAAATGTCACCATTATAAAAGTTGAGCTGCAATACTTCTGTTTCCTCTCCAGTGGTTTTACAATTACTACATTAGTGCCCTAGACAGTATCACTTTATCATCTTCCTTACAGGGAAGTAAGTTAAAACAAAACTTCTAGTAAAAGGAGGAGACAGAAAGTTGATGCAGTACCTGGGACCTGGCTGTTTAGGTTTCTATTCCAGCTCCAATACACACTGGCTGTGTGACCTTGGCAGAATTAATTTAACCTGTTTTCCCATTTTTAAAAAGGGGGTTAAAAACAATATTTATCTCACAGACTTATGATGATGTGATGATGAGTTAGTTCACATAAAGCACTTAAAACAGTCCCCAGTATTAACTGTTTTATAAATGCTAGATATTATCACTATGATGATTCTGATTAGAGTCATCTAAAAAATAAAGTATTTGTACAAAGAATCTTTGGTTCAGAATCAGGAACTACACAATTAACTTTGTCTCATGAATTAGGTTCCAAAAGACTGAAGCTATATATAAGTCCGTAATGACAAAAACACGATAGTGCTTTTAGCCTTTAATAGCAATATACAAATAGGTTTATAGGTCTGTTGAACATCTTGCATTCATTTGATCTTTTTCACTGTGAATTACCCATGTCATTTGACTCATCTTGGCAAGTGTGTGGAAACACAAGTGTATCTAAAATAAAAGCAAAATGATGCATTTTATTTACTACACACACCAAGATTTGAAGTTAAACATTCTTAAGGTATAATTTAGTTGCACAGAAAAACTTTTTATTTCTTCTTCTTGGGAGGAAAAACATGCAAGTTTCTCACCCTGTAGTTTTTTCACATTTCCCTTCTCCTCCATCTCCTTCTCTGACCACTTTACCTGTAACTTCATCTTAAAATCTAAAATCATGGCTTCTAAGTAAAAGCATTCATCAGCATTAAGACTCACAATCCATAGTTTTGTGAGGAAAGCATGTCATAGAGGAAGAGGAACTTTCCTAGGTATCACGGAACACTGCACTGCTGAAAGATGACATGTTTCAGACTAGCATATTAAGGAGCGGTCTCACTTGATAGAAGTCCGTTCATCTATCCCTACTACTACTAGGTGATATACCTAAAAAACACACAACTTTCAAAAACAGTACACACAGAGTTAAAGTTACACCACAAACTATGTCATAAAACAAAGGGCGGAGCCGGGGATTTAGCTCAGTGGCCTAAGGGCCTGCCTGGCAAGCACGAGGTTGTGAGTTCGATCCCTGGTGCCACCAAAAAAAAAAAAAAAAAAAAAAAAAAAAACCAAAGGGCATACCTTCAAGGCTTGCTGCAATATCTGGGTGTCATTAATCCCAGTAATTTCTCTCAGTTGATTCAAAAATGTTTGCTGATGCTAGAGAAAGGGAGAAACCAAATCATTATACTATGAACTTTGAAACGATACAAGAATAAAATACTTTCTATTTAAGTACAAAACAGAATGAGATATTGAACAAATTTCATTCTTTAGAAAAAATGAATCCTGAGATAGAAAGCCCTTATTCCATTCTCATGCTTCAAAAGCTGAAATTCAACATTACTGCCCAAGAAGTCGTTCTGAATGAACAGTTTCCATCTGGTCTTCGCCTTTTCATTTCTGTCCCCAAGAAGAAAAGGAATAAAGTACATGTTGATTAAACCTTAGGGGAACACCTCAGATGTTAAAAAGAGGTGGTTTAACAGTCCATGTACTAGGTAGGTAATTACACAAGAATCCTAAAATCTATTTAAGGGAACTTAAAAAAAAAAAAAAGATCATTTCATTCTCCAATCTAACTTTCTTATTTCATGGCCTCCTCATCCAAACACCTTGTACAAGTTCTAAGTAGGGTAAGGGAACAGCAAAGGACAACCCGCGTCTGCCTCATGAATCTGCCATCTGTAACAGATCCCACCTACAGCTTCCACTTTATGCCTCACTGAGCGAAAGCAAGGTGTATGGCACCTCACAGCTGCAAAGGTGGTCAGAAGATGAATCTCAGCTAAGCAAAAACTTGCCTTGAAAGTGAAATCAAGGTTTTGCTAATTAAAAAACAAAAAACAATAATGTATACTGGACAGGCACTGGCAGTATTTACCATGCCATCAAAGAACTTCACTGCCATAAAAATCTTAACTGAAGACGTGAGATAGCCAAGATCATCCAGTAATAATACATAATAACTACATAAACACTCATAAAATGCTAGAAAGTATCAAAACAGTAGAATGAAAGAATAAAACTACCAAATTTACAGAGCTGAAATAGGAAAAACAGAATTCTCTTTAAACCTATCAACTTTTCAACTTTCTTTTAGAAAACTATCAAAAACAAACAAGAGTATCATGGTTAGGTTAGGCAATATCCAAAATTATGAATTAAAAACATAAAGTATTACAGAAATTCTTTTTATCTAATTAAAAGTTTTTGTTTAACATATACAACATACTTTAAAAAACTTCACAAACTTGTTTGCAATCTCACTGCTACCAGCAAACCAAACAGCACTCTTTACATAAAATATTATCTTCTTCAATTTCTAATAATGCAACCGTGAATCTGGTAAAAAATACTGCACACTCTCAGGAATGTATTCATTTGTGCAAATGTTGACGGTTATTATATTTATAATGCTGTAAAACTGGAAATAATGTGTATATTCTTCCATTATGGAAGTTGTCAAACTAATGTGCATAAGAATGACCAGGTAAGATTATTTAATAATATAGATCCTCAGGTCCTGCCTACAGAGACTGTGGTCCCAGGGGTGAGTATACTATCTCAAACAATTTAGATAGATGGAACTAGAAAACGTTTGAATTAACCAACAAGTTACATTTCAAACAAATATATAATCTATATAGAATTATGCAAAATCATGTGAAGTTAAAGCAGTAAAATACAAAATAATAAATGAATATATGAACACATTTAGACTACAGGGTAAAATACAGACATGGAAGTGGAGCCACAAAAAATGGAACAAGACTGCACTGCACATACTGAACTCCAACTTCTTCTCCTGCCCCATCACCAATTCCTGTGGCACTGGAAACGGGCTTTGATCAATGGCATGTGAAAGAATAGCCCATAAGCAGACATGAAATGTACCTGCACAGTCAGGATTGCTCTTTTGAATTTCTGCAACATCCATAAGCTGACTTGCACAGCCTACTTACTTTAGAAGAATGAAGAACATGTGGAAAGAGTCACTTAGTCAACTAGCAGATCTTAGCATGACAATATTTCAGTACTATACAAAACTGAGTTTGAGTTGGCTTGTTATGTCAACAGTAGACTCATACGATAAGAATACTGAGTACTGAATGTAGAGAAGCAAGGTCTTTGAAATGTTATAGTTTGGAGTATTTTACTTTTTACTATACAGTTGGGTCAGATAATCTAGAAAAAAATCCAGGTGTATCTCTAGTATGGTTTATTTTCACAAATTTTTCCTGAAAATGAAATAGGAGAAGAGATTGGGGAAGGGGAAGAAATCTGGGTGGTGCATTTTCTCAACTCTACAGTCAGTGAAAAATGGAAACTCACTGCAAAAATCCACTGTTATACTGACACAAAACATTTAGATAATGCTATGAGAAAACTCAAGCACCACTGACTAAAGCAGAAAAAATTTTTGTGCTAAAGACTGAATCACCAAGGTTTAGGGTTGGGGTTAGAGTCAGGGCATAAATCATTCATTGACTCCTTCAACTGAATTTCCAAATATAAACGAAATTTGGTTTTAGTGCAAAGGAAGTCAAAGGTTTCCATCTTTGGAGAAAAGTAAGAGCAACTCTTAGAATGACTCCTAAAACAAAGTATTCAAATTTTCTAAGAACACAGAAAAAAAAAAAAACCACACAAAATCCCAAAATGCTTAAACCTCAGAATTATGTGTACTAAAGTGCCGATGAGCACTAACTAATAAGCATTTCTAAGTGAACTATCCATGAGAGAATTAATTCTGTTACCAGACAGGATGTGAAGTGTTTCCCCAAAAAGATAGGGATCTCAACTCAGACCACTGTGTACGCTCTTGACACATCAAAGAAAAAGAATTTCAGTATGTATCAGCATGAGGAACTGGCAGATTTATTTATTAGGTAGAACAGAAAGTAAAGAGGAACAGAAAAAGTACTTCAGTTGGAGAATGACTAGAGTTAGCACACTGATGCAGAGGTTTAGATTGGGCTCCATACAAAAGAAAAAAAACAGTATTTAAGGACTTTTGAGGTGGGCCAGGATCCAGTCAATCATATAATTTCTAGTTTAGTAGTTATGGAGGAATCCTTGCAGTCTGAAGGGCAATTCGGTTCCCGTAAGATCACTGATCTTGCATGGATGGGTGGGGAGGGCACCTGCTAGGCTTCCAACATAGAGCTCCTTCTTATGGGGAGGTGATCTCATCATGGGGTGGTCTATAAGGCTCTGTTTTTTCTAGAATCTGAGGTGACTACAGGTTTGGAGACCTCTGGCATCACTTGGGAAAAAGGGTACAGAACCAGACTTGTAAAAGCTGGCAATTTGGGTTTCACTGAAAATCCTGGAAAATCACTTCATTTGGTGTCCTCAGTGTTCAAAGGGGATGAGCAAATTTAGAGCCAATGAACCTTAATGATCATCACACCTACGTGCAGTGCTGAGCAGGGGTCTAAGAATTGTAAGGTAACAAAGGAAACAAACAAACAAAAAAAAACTGAGTTTCGTTGTGCCCTTGCTACCCAATTTTAATTAATCTACCCAACCTTAATTCTACTGTCAAGATGAGCAACCACACATATATTTATTTTATACTTTGTGCACCTACTTGAAACTCCTCTAGTTTGAATTATTCCATAATAAATATCCAAAAAATTCACAGAGAATTTCAAACACACACCCTATCCTTTGTGAGGGCAAAAGGAAATTTCCCCTGCACCCTCTGTTGTTTCGATGGAATAAACTGACAAAGGAAGATTAAACAGGAGAAAAGATATACTAATTCATTAACTAGTAAAAGGGGGGGGGGGAATCACAGCATGGGGAGAAGACGCAGAAATGTAATCACATTCACTGGCCCAACATGATTTAGAAATTTTCTACCCCTTTTTCTATAGGGTAGGGGGAGAACAGGGAACATCAGGTGAACAATAAATGATGTGCAGGGGAACTCACTGGGCCCAAAGTACATATGACAGCCTGGGACAAACTCTGGACCCTAGAACACATCGTGATTTATAAACAGTTCTCTATGAGCCAAAAACGGAAGACACGTGTCAGGCACGGTGGTGCACTCCTATAATCCCAGCACTCTGGAGGCTGAGGCAGAAGGATCGTTGCAAGTTTAAGACCAGCCTGGGCTACAAAGTGAGCCTAAGGCCAGCCTGAACTGCATTGTGAGACTCTAGTCTCAAAAAGACAAAAATAATAATAATAATAAAATAAAATGGAACACATTCATATGTGGTAAGTATGTCTCCGTGTTGACAAACATTAGTCTCCTCTGGTTGACAAGACTTAAAGAAAACTGTCTTTAAAAGTCTCAAGAAAATTGTCCTCTTCTTATAGCCTGAGTCAGGTAAATACAGAAACTTGACAGAAAACCTCTACCTGTGTCAGGTGGAAGTGAAACAAGAGAAGGTGAAGAGAAAACTGCATTCTGAGGCTGGTAGGTTCTAACGTGTCTCAGCATGCCAATGTACCATTCTGTGCAGTTTCATTTTCTCAGCCCAAACATCGTAAGTGCAAACTTGTTTCTAAACAGTTATAGACAATACAACTGGGGCTATGGAACCACTCCCCTCCATTCACTTGAACCTGGGCAATGCCCCAAGCAAACCCCCACACACACTCAGCTCATGGGTCAGTTATGCTGTGAAAGTTCCAAGGGGAGGCGCACTGGGCCCAGTGTACATTTCAAATCCTCAAGTCCATTCCAAACCCACATCGTTTTTTCCCTTCACTCATGCCATTCTCCCTTCTGCTGCACGTGCCCAGCTGCTCCGAGAGTCTCCTCCCCTTAACTTCATTATACTTAGCTGCTTTTTCCTGACCATGTGTACAACATCCAGTTCTTTGTTCGTCGCACACTAGAACATGGAAACTGATCCCTGGAACCCATCGCCCACTGTATCAACTGTACCAAAAAAAAAAAAAAAAAAAGAAAGAAAACCCAATCTCCTGAGGATTTTTCTAATCTGTAATTTAACCTTATATTTTCCTTCAAATGTTAACATTCTTTGATTTCTATGAGGAATTTCCCCATAGTATCATCCTCAATCCTCTTCTCAGTTTATAGGACTCTCTAAATTATAAAGGGCCCTCTGCATTCCAGGATCTCTTTTATTTCTTGCTTTATTTTGTACTTCTTTCTGCTGATTTTTGATTGTTTGTTTTTGTTTTCACTTTGCTTTGTTTCGTTTCAGTGGTGGTACCTGAGACAGAACCCAGCGCCTTTTCACTCAGCTGTAACACAGCCCTTTTTTTATTATTATTATTTTTTCTGAGACAGGGTTTTGCCGAAGCACTAAGTTGCCTCGCTGGATTTGAACTTGCAATTTTCCTGCCTCAGCCTACCTGAGTGCAGATATTACAAGCATGTGGCAACACTCTTGGCCCCTTGAACTTTCATTCAGGGGCTAAACACTATCATTCTCCTTCTGAATGCAAAGGTTACTATACATATTCACGTGCCCTATATGAGAGGTTTGCTTGGAACTTTTCAAGTATATTGCAATAATGTAATATCGTATGGTTAAGTCACCAGATAATAAAATTCAAAGAAGGCAAGGATTATTTCATTTACTATTATATTTGTGGCAACTCATACAGTGCCTGGCACAGAGTGAATTTAGTCATTATTAACTGAATAAATTAGTATAGGAGGCTTACAGAGGGAAACTTGATTAAGTTTGATGCAAGGTTTGACCTAATTTAAAGGAAAAAAGCACTAACTAATTCACTGCTCTTGAGAACCAGAACTGTAAATAAACAGGCCAACTAAATAGTAAGTAAATTGTCTAACTCTTCTAGATTCAGAAAGTGAACACACATGAGGTGTACTTACTAAGTAAATTTTCTATACATTCCCGTATTTTAGCTAGAATTTCATAGAAGGTTTTACTTTCTAATTCTGGTACTATCAATCTTATTGAAGGTGAGTGCATGGGCACAATATTGTTGAAATTCCCTACTGTAGATGTTTAAAAAGTGAACTGAAGCACAATAAAATTTTAAAACATAATTTTAAAGTGTAAATGTGAAGAAACTACAATTCATGAATCAGAAAACTCCAAATCAGAAGTGATCCAATAGCTCTACCCAAGGAACATAAGAGAGAGACCTTTATAGGATGAACACAGAAGTAAAGCAAAGAAAATATCTGATTACACAGTAACCTTATTCCAGTGATGGCGAACTCAATAGCACGCGTACTGCAGCTGACTGTTTATCACTGAAGCTCTAAAAGGTTTCTCATTTCTATACCCTGTGGGAAGGTCCCTAGTTATAAAATTGCCCCTAGTTATAAAAAATAGCTTCACTCTGTTTTTAATACAGTCACTGTAAGAAATGGATCAAGTTAAGTTTCACTTATGTTTGTAAGTCAACAAAGGCTTAGATCACTGATGAAAGCTACTGAGTTTTGCCTGTGCAGGGATTCTTCAGGACTGACTTCCATTTTTCATTTAATATAAAAACCCATATGGAAATATCATGAATGCTATATTTTCTATTACCACAGAATAAAGATTTTTCTGTCTTGAAATATAGTAGAAACATAAATGTAAAGGCTTAGTAATGCCAGAAATTTTAAATTTAAGAAGTCTCTTCCTATCTTTTTATTGCAAACCACAGCTATAACCAATATTAAGCCTTTGTATAATCCAGAAAAGGGCTGGGGATTTAGCTCAGTGGGGTAAGTGCCTGCCTGACAAGCACATGGTCATGAGTTCAATCCCCAGTACCAAAAAAAAAAAAAAAAATGCAAAACCTGTATAATCCAGAAAATAAAGACACTTTAAAAAGTAACCAACTCAAAAAAATTAAACCCCTCAAAAATAAAAAACCCAATCAAAAAATGAGCAACTGAATAAAAACTTCTCAGAGGAAGATGTATAAATCGCCAACAAATACAAGAAAAAAAAAAGTTAATCAACTCTCGCCATCAGAGAAATGAAAATTAAAACAACACTGAGATTCCATTTTACTCCACAAAGAGTAAACAACAACAAAGGTTAGCAAGACTGCTGGGGCAAAAAAAAAGGACCCATCTACATTGCCCATCAATCAATGAACAGACTTAAAAAATGTGACATTTATATACAATGGAATACTACTCTGCCATAAACAATAAACTTGAGTCATTTATAGGAAAATTTATGTACCTGAGACTATAATGTTAACTGAAATAAACAGACATACAAACTTAAATTTTGCATGATTTCTAATACAAGAAACTCAAAATAATAAAGAGAAAAATTAAAGATAAATATTAGGAAATAGGGAAATACATCTTTTGCCAAAGAAAGGCACAAAAAGACAGAGGGATGGGGGAAGAAGCAGAGGGGACAAGGATATAAAAATAATTAAGATGTGTTATGTACATTACCAACTCCACATGAGGAATGTAATCATTATATACTACAAACATGTACCAATAAAAAAATAAAAATTGAAAAAGAAAAGAAAGTATATGAGTTAATTTACAGGAAGTGCTAGTAAAGAGCAGTGGATATAGTTGACCCTAAGAAAGTGTTGGTTTCCATCCTCCCTCACCAGAGTTCTTATCATGGTTATCAAACTCAACTTTATCTGCAATGTATCTATAGCCCTCAAAAAATTCTCCATCTCTTTTAAATGGCAGATGAAAGAAAATGAATCATAAGTAGAAACCATAAATGTAATTCTCCCCTCAAAACATTGTTCATGTAGAATTAAATACACTTTGGGGCCAAATAAGATGCCTCATATAAAGAAACAATGGTTCTACAGAATACACATTTTCAGTTTCAAAAATCCAACTGGTAAATTCTTTTGGAACATTGCCTGTATTTAAATGAGAGTATGTTCACTATGGAAAACATGCAGGTGATCAAAACTTCTGTGAATCAAAATGTATCTCTGAATTACCATATGCATAATTTAAATGAACTTTATTTCACTTGTTCTTGATGTTAGTTAATCAAATTCCTAACATAGTTCTCACTTGTCCAATTAATCTTTATCTCTACTTTGTACTTAAACTCTTGTAATTAATTTACAGGTCAAAAATAAGCTTTCTTATACTAATGAAATAAAATTTATATGCTCAAAACAACTCTCAAACTAAAATGCTGCATAAATTTTAGCAGCTATATAGGTCATGAACAATTCCTTGAAGCATATACAGTTAGAGGTTTGTTACGGTTGATACACTGTGTCAATTTGAGAAGTTTAGAAGTTTAAGCAACTCAGCATGGGGCCAGGGTCCTTACTGTGTGGAACATCCTGAGCCTGCACAAGAGCAGGCCCTGAAATGGTGTGACTGCTGGTGGGAGAGGGGAGGAGGGGAGGACACAACAATGATGACGACACATCAGTCTGCTTACAATATAAGGAAGAGGCTTGCTTCCACCTTTTGCTCTTGTTGCTTTGCTGTCTTCTGCCACTTTTAGTGTTACCCCTGTGCCATGCTACCCTGCCTTGGAGCCAGCTGATTATGGACTGAGAGCTCCAAAAACTGTGAGCTAAATAAACCTTTGCTTCTTTCATTTTGGGTGTTGTGTATTTTGTCTCGGCAACAAGAAAAAGGTAACTAAGACCAGGTTATATTTAATTACATACTTTAAGATACTTAACAGACCATGAGAAACTCCATCTATCTAGATATAGTCCAAGGTATGTAATAAAATGTTCTCACTGCCCCCCCATAAGAGTTGTTGGCAGAAAAGTCCCAGCATGTGATACCCCAGCAAACTATTCCTATTCAGTGGGTTATATTACAGTTTCTCCAAAAAGAATGGGGCTTCTGAACAGCCTGGATCAAGTCTGTTCCTTCCTTTTATCTCAGGGGTTCTCTTTATCCTTTAGCAGCCAGTCATCTGCTACGAGTCAGTATTTCTTTATTAAGTCTTCCCTATTCTAATGTTTGTATTTTCTGTGTCCTAACTGGGCTCAAAGTTTCCTTAAAAAGCAATGTATGTGTTCTAATATATATTAATGATGTAGTTCATATATTAATGATGTAGCTCTGTTTTTTTTTTTTTTAGTTGTGTATTTTTTAAGAGAATAAATCTCGAAAATAACTAGGAAGTTAAATTTCAACCGTGTATGCTCAGGTGTATACTAGGATATTATTTATAGAGCACTTAGAGCATATAAAGCACTAACGATTTCATTAAGAAATAACTGATTAAATCACTGACTATGCGTGACTGAGCTCTATTCATAGACCCTCCCTTCCCTGGAGACTGGGCTGGGGCTAAAAAGTTCCCTCTAAACACTGTGGTTTGTTTTCATGGCAAGCAGCCCCTATCCTGAAGCTACCGAGCCTCCACTCCTCCTCCTTCCAAACAACTATCATCTCATTAGCACGTAAAGCACAGCAAATGCACGGGTATTAGGGACTGTGCTAGAAGGGGCAGGGGGCTTCTCGTTAATTATGTCACAGCTAGCCTCATAAAGCTACCTGTAGTTAACAGAAGGCATTAAATCATGTCATGTTCCTTTGTCCTTACTTATAGACATCTTTTAGCTTGAAAAATACAGTCTACCTATATATTTTCAATAGTTCATTTCAATCATTACCTCCTCTTTAATACCATGCCTGTTCTTCCTAGATCCTTGTGGTGGACTGACAATGGGTGGGCAACTTGTAACACCCAGCTGAACTGAATCAGCATGGTGCTGGGCATGAATGGTGTGCCTGAGGATTCTTGTCAACATAAAAAGGAGAACTGGAGAGGAAGAAGTATTGTTGTTGGTTCTCCTGTTGCCATTGGTTCTCCTGGAGGAGCCTGTCAAGCTTCTTTCCTGATATGAACTTGGCTGTTCTCATGACAGAGGAGCTAGGGACCAGAGAATGGCTGAGATTCACTTTGGGAAGCTTTGGTCCTTACTTTGAGCACTGCTTCCTGGCTGCACTGCAGAACCCTCAATCTACTGGCACAGATCCTTCATCCCGCTGGCAGACTTTCTAGCTTCCACCACTGACCTTGGGGTCTTCCCAGTGCAGATTTGTGAAACACTTGCACAAGACACTGTCATGGGCTCTAGACCTCCAGTTAGACTCGTGGCAGGCACTGTCATGGGCTCTAGGTCTTCAGATGGACTCAAGCAGGACGTTGCCATGTGATCCAAACCCTGAGTTGAATTGTTTGGGTCTTTAGTGTGTAGATGGATCTCCTGAACTTTTTTTGTATTTTACTCTTTGAGTGATTATTATAAAATAATTCTATAAATTATGTGTTCTGTATTAAATTGTTCCCTTGTAAACCCTGACTACAACGATCCTCTCCTTAGCCTTTCCTGTATACACAGTATTTCACCTAACTTATAATATTATATGTACATATCTGGCTCACAAAACAACCAAATGACAAGCTTTTTTGTGCATAATTTATTCCTCAATCTGTTTAAAACAGAATAAATGAATAGATGGTGTTATGGTTTATGTTTGGATGGTCCCCCAAGCCTCATGCAGTCATGAAGGTGGCTGAATCTAGGGTTTGTGATTGGTTCGTTGTCTAGTACTGGGATTGGCTGTGTGAGTGCTGCACCCACTCTGGTGAAGGTAACTGGCATATGATATAAGGAAGGGAAGGAGTCGTGCTTTTCCCCTTTGGTCTTATCGCTTGTGGCGGCCATGATTGGCTGCCCGTTAGCCATGCCACCCTGCCTTGCAGCCAGCTGACTATGGACTGAAACCTCCAAAAACTGTAAGCTAAATAAACCTTTTCTTCCCTAATCTTGGGCATCAGGTATTTTTGTCTCAGCAAGGAGAGAAAAGTAAACAAGACAGATGAATAGGATACTGACAGCTAACTGGGTATCGAAGAAGAAATGTACAAAAGGCTATTAAAAGCCTAAGTTTATAGTTAAAGTGAAGATACAACAAATTTATTTTGAGTACACAAACTTGATAGCAATTAACATATATGTCTGTGAAAATATACAGTCTCTCAAAGACAGTTTACACAGTAGAAAATGGAAAATTAGACAATAATGTTGGGAGTTGCTGAGCTAACGATCATTCACAGGTGCAGAGCCAAAAGCACAAGTGCTAGGACAGGAGTGCCCCAAGGGCACCAAGCACCTGAGTGCCCTGAGGGCATGCAGTGAGGCAGGTGAACAGGTGTTCCAGCCCTGATGACACAGGGCATAAGAAGCCAACTAGTTAAGCAAAGGGGCATAGTATGACAAGTGTATAAATACACAGAAGACAGTGGTTGAGGAGTTTTTTCCTGCCATCCAGAGAAAGGTCTCTACCTGACCCCAGCTTTCTGTTTCTATCTTTATTTTTTATCCTCTCCTTGTTTGTCCCCCCTGGGAACTCTCAGACGCTGACACTATAAATCTTAGGAAAACTCCCACAGTTAAGCAGACACACAGTATGCTTTATTAGCAACTAAATTATACCACACTTTATATCCTATAGGTAAATGGTTTACCTACTTTAAACCACAATATATAATATACATAGTCTATATACTTTAAATCATTACATAAGTATATATTATATATAAATTTAAACATATTATATGTATTTAAAGCAGATTTGTTGCCCAATATTCAAGCCTGCTTATTACTGTTTTTTTACTCAATAATTCGCACTTTGTGTTTGTAATAAGCTTGTGAATACTTAAAATTTTGGCAACACACCTGAAAAGGTTTAACGCTTTTAACACAAAAGGTATTGAGACTAGGAGAGGGGAGGACAAGATGGCAGAACCCTGAGGTAGCTGCCTGAGAGAAAAGTAGGCAGCTTCAACTCTGGGCAGTAAGGGAGGAAAGTAAGTCAAGCAAACTGCTGTCATCCTTGAGGTAAGATAGAATTTGTAGGCAAACTACATACAAGCAAAGATAGCAATAGATTTGAGTAAAAACTGACTCTAAGCACATTACACCTTCATTATAATGCATTTCACTAATGAAATCTCCTCCCAAAGGGGGAATATGACTACATGTTGGACCATGCACAAACTCAAACATGTGCAGAAACTAAACTCCAACCTATCTGGAAACCCATGCCTTTCTTGAAAAAAAAATGAGCAATTAATATTACTTTGAGACCTCACAAAAGTGGAATACATCTCTTATTAGGTGCTTCTCTGTCTATGGAGGTGCTGGCTGTCTTTGGAGTAGCCAACTTTTCACTCTTCCTGGGGCTGCCTATGGGATAGTCAGCTTTTTTTTCATTTCTACAATAAATAAACTTTCCAGTTTAAGCTTCTGTCTATAAGTCATGAAGTTGCCTCAGTTTTACTTTCCATTATCACTGAAGAAAAAGCCCATGCTAGCCAGTGACAGTGCAACCACCTCACAGAAAGTAGCAAAAATTACAAGACAGTTACTACTCCAATACAACGGTACTGTCTCTTGGAGTCTGCAAAAGCAGTTACCACACTGCACAGCTTATCTCACTCGCTGCTGACTGCCCCAGCAGTTGATATGTTCGCAAGACAGAACACTCACAAGTTACCATAAATATTTATTTGGCACTAACTTAAAAATAAGCTATAACTGTCACCTCTTACTTGCAGCAAGTATATTCCACTCTATATGAAATCACACAGTTTAGTATAATGCTCTGCTTGAGACACTGCAGGAACTACATTTACTGAGCTACAGAAAAAGAATAAAGTTCTAAAACTACCATCAAAATTTTGGGCATATGTGCGAAGACTTCAAAACAAAAAAGGCCACAAGAACACCACTCCAAGATGATGCTTAGCAAATGAATACAAGGCTCACTGATGTATTACGGAAGACAACAGCAATAAAACTCCCAGAACATTAATAACGTATTATAAGTATATCCTAAAACAACATATATTTCCTTAGCTAAAGTTGTAAGCACCAACTCAGCTTCATCTGTCACAGCGCCAAGTGAAACCATCTGTCAAATTCCATTAACCTTGTTACTCTGAATTTTCCTAGTTTTGTAGCTTTGGTTATATCTAAGTTATTAGCTGATTTTTTACTTTTGTGCATAAAAGTAATGCAACATAACTAAATAAATGTGTGCCTTGTTTATTCTTAAGCAAGAAAAAGTAAAACTATAAAAATTTATTTAATTCAAGGAAGAGAATCCCTAGAAACCTGTTTTCCTTTGGAACAATCCCAACTCAAAGATTAAAAAACACCATCTCAGATGGAGTCTCAATGAAGAGAAGGGAGGAACTGTTTCATAAAAGTATTGGTTCTTAGGGGGAGGATGAGTTTCACTTTCTCAAATAAGACACAAAATCAAATCCAAGTAGATTGAGACTAAAATGACAAAAGAAAACCAAGAAAAATATTGGGAACAATAAAGGCGAACATGGTTATGAAACAGGCATGTAAATTCAAACAATAAAAGAAACTAATTACAGTACATATGAGACTAAATTAAAACTAAGAATTCTTAAGCCAAAACCAATGGCAGCTACCTGGGAGGCTTTCCCAGGACAATAACTTAAATCTAGGAATTCAGGGCCATCCTGAGGAACAAAGAACACTATAAAGTGAGTAAAAGAACAACAAAAAATAAGAAAACATATTTGCCAAATATCTATGGGAAAACAAAAGTAGTGTTACACATGTTCCCAAAGGCCCGTATGTTAGAAGCTTGATCCACAGTCCATGATGCTACTGAGAATTGGGGAGCCTTTAACGGGTGGAACCCAGTGGAAAGAAGTTGAGTCACTAGGGTCATGAGCTGGAAAGGGATACTGGAATCCAGTCCCTTACTCTTTCTCTTGCTAGCTAGCTAGCTAGTTATTGCTTCATAGCCACAATGAAATGTGCCACATGTTCTTCTCATGATATACTACTTTGCCTCAGACACAAATGCAGCAAAGACCACTGACCATGAAATGAAACTTTCAAGACTACGAACCAAAATAAACCTTTCTTCTTTTCAACTTGATTAGCTCAGTCATTTTATTACAGTAAAAAACTAGCCAGGTGTGGTGGCGCACACCTGTAATCACAGCACTCAGGAGGCTGAGGCAGGAGGATCACTGCAAGTTTGAGGCCAGCTTGGGCTACAAAGGGAATTCAAGACCAGACTGAACTGCATAGTAAAACCCTGTCTCAAAAGACCAAAAAAAAAAAAAAAAAGAAAAAGAAACACGAAAACTGACTAACCCAAGTCTTACCTAGACTAAATAATTTCTTTAAAACAGAAAGAAAAAAGTCTGCGTAAAAATGGATAAAAGAAACGTGAACTTCACAGAAAAGAACAAAAACAGTCTACAAACTTACAAAAAAGTCATAGTTCATCAGCAGTAGTATGGTTGTGGTATGGTTATGATATATCCAAAATCCAAATGTATGGAGCACATATAAAAAAATGTAAGAAAATATTAGCAGTGTAAACTTTCTCAACTTAGTAGGGGGCATCTTCAAAAGCAGTTAAGATCATATTTAATAGTGAAAGACTATTTTCCACATAAAATCAGGAGCAAGGCAAGGATGTCTATTAGCCCCACTCCAACATTTCACAGGAGGGAGACCACAGAATGAGCAATAAAATAAACTAAAATGAAGTGAAGTGAAGTGAAATGAAATGGAGAAAATGCATAAAATCATAAAGTACAAAACTATTAGAATAAGGAAATTTAGCAAATTATTGAAATAAAAACAATATACAAAATTTATATTCTACGTAACAAAGAAAATCAGAATATAAAACTAAAGATACTATTTACAGGGGTATCAAAAATCAACTCTCACAAAAGATATGTAAAGATTTATGAACTATCCTGATAAGAAATTAAAAGAAGGCCTGAATAAATGGATACATGTAGGATGTTCTTGGATTGAAAGACTAAAATACTGTCAGACTGTTGATCCACTCAACTGATCTATATATTTAACACAATTCCATTTAAAAATTCTACCTGGCTCTTTGTCCAACTGCACAAAGCTCTTTAGAATTTCATATAGAAATACAAAAATGTCTACCCAAAGACCTGTTTCCTAATGTACATGTAACATTACACGTAAGAGTGAAAAAAATGCGAACAACCCAGGGGTGCCATCAACAAGTACACATACACCAATGTGGAAATATTCACACAATATTACTTAGTAACAAAAGAAACAAACTACATGAAAAAGTATACAACCTACCCAACATCATAGCTTGGCAAAGCCTACCATAAATGTGCTCAGAATATTCACATTAGCCTACAGTTAGACACAATCGCCTAATACAAATCTTGTCCCATAATAAAGTACTGAATATCTTACACATTTTATTGAGTATCTGTATCCAAAAACACTGGCAACATGGTACATTGGACATTACAGGTCATTCATTTATCCTTGAGTAGCTGGCTGGTATCTGTGGTTCACTGCTGCTGCTCAGCATCTGAATAGAGTATCCTACAGCATATCATTAGGGTAGGAAAAGATCAAACTTCAGAATTCCAAGTACAGTTTCTACTGAATATGTATCATTTTCACACTGAAAATCTGGGATTGTCTTGTGATAATTCAACCTCTTGAAAATAAAAATTTTACACCAGACAGTTGAAAAGATACAGATCAAGAAATTTACTAGTTAAATTTTATATTCTAAAATCAAAGAGAAAATCTTACAAGTTTATAGCATTTATCTACAAAACAAGGTGAGCAACAGTCAACCATGAAACAGTATTATACAACTCCAAAAAGTAAAATAACTAATTTTTTAAAATTAATGAGTTGCCAAAAAAGTATATGTAACACAACTAAGAAAATTCATCACTGAGAACCACCCCAATAAATTTATACTACTGAGTAAAATCTTAAAAAGTCTTTTACCTGATTGAGGACAAGAAGGGTGAGAACACTACTGACTTTTTTATATTATTAGAGAAAATATTCATTTAAAGTTTAAAAAGCAGAAATAAAAATAATATAAAGTCTAAAGGCAAAGGTGGTGATAGCACAAAAACTATCAATTCATCAAAACTGAATAGAAAAAATCAGACCAACAATGAAACATCAGATAAGGATAAAAAGATTAAATTTATCAGGTATCACCATATGTGAATGCTTAAATTTTAAAAAAAAACCAACAGTGTTAGATCCATTAAAAATACAAAGAAAATGTGAAGAAAATCTCATTAAAAGTAGAGATATGGAGAAAACAAAAAGTTACCAAGAAGCAAGCCCTCCTTGCTAATGGGCATTGTTATGGTTTATACATCGTGTCAACTTGAGAAGTCTAGATGCTTAACTAAGTAACTCTGCAGCTCTGCATCCTGGGGTGTAGAGAACAAGCAGTTGCCATTCTAAGATAGTGTTCACTGTATCAATTTGAGAAGGTCAGAACTTTAAGTGATTCAGCAGGGGGCCAGGGTCTCTAGTTGATAACACCCTCAGCCTGTGCAAGAGGAGGGCAGGCAGATGGTGTGAGTGCTACACCACCCCAAGGGAGCAGCCTGCATACAATAAAAGACAAAGGAGGAGGG
>RJWT010000949.1:0-54622 GCA_004365215.1 Cuniculus paca
TTTGCCACGCTTCTGCTCTGTTTTGCTCTTGCTGCTTGTGAGCTGCCATGAACAGCTGCCCCCTCAGCCACATCACCCTTCTTTGGAGCCAGCTGGATATGGACTGAAACCTCCAAACTGTAAGAAATAAACCTTCACTTCCTTAATTTTGGGTGTCAGGTATTTCGGTTCAGCAACAAAAGAAAAGTAACCAAGACAGATACCATTATTGTCAAACTTCTCCTGGAAACACGAGTGATATTTTCTTGTAGGAAAATCTGAACTGGTAACTCCATGTGAAAGTGTGCCAAAACAAGGACATAGTGTTCACATACACTTATTTTTGATGGAATTATATATATGATGATATTCATTAACCCAGCATTTAGTCTTCTTATATAGTCCTGGTGTTTTACTATATGTCATTAAATATACAAATCAGTTTTCCTATATTGTGAAATAGCAAAGGGCTTTCAAATATGGGTCATAAAAGAAATTGGGATTCCTGTTTCTTTGCTTTAATGACTTGCTCTTATGAAAATGTACCATCATATTATTAAAACAGCCTATCAGCCCACTGGGAGAGTGCAGAAGGTCAGAAACTGTGACATTCTTCTTAGGTTGTGTTTTAGAAGTTTCAGCCCACAATTGGATGTTTCCAGTGCTGATGGTGCAAAGTGAAGCAGAATATCATGGCAGGGGGTCATGCGAGGAGAAATCTGCTCACCTCATGGATGCCTGGAACCAAGAGAGATGGAAAGAACCAACAAGAGTGAAATCGTTGTGTTCTGGAGACTCTTATGAAGTTGTCTTTAACCTGTTGAACATGGAGAATAGTCACTGGAGAATGCCAATCCTAGATGACTAATTTATGCTACTAGCTGGTTTGTCCTATTAGGGGAAAGTCACAATTTATGACCCATTGGACCTTCCCAGAAGGCTGCTAGAAGTTCCTTACATCACCAGATGCAAACCTAGATCAATCACATCACTGAACTAAAAGAATCTTTTTTGATGCAATGTATACAACTTCAGGTATTTTGTTATATTAATGAAAAATGGAATAATGCAAACGCTCACTTTTCAAAGACTTCATAAGAAAATAACTCTTGTAATTGTAGTTGAGTTTCAGTAACATTAATAGATTCTAACTCAACGAGTTATGTTTTTGTTTCTATTACTGAGTACTTTGCTTTTTCTGTTTTGTTTTGCTTTGTTTTAAGGTATGAAAAACATTGCTAGTCTGTTTACAGGCCCAAAATATGTATCTTAAAAAGCATAAATAATAGCATCTACTAGCTAATTTCATAAAAAAACACTTTTTTGACTTTTGCTTTAAGCATAGGTATTTTAATTTTGACACCTTATTTACCATTATCATTAAGGTGTTGAAAGTTACCATTATGATATAGTGTACAGAAAAATATTACAAGGGGAAAACAAGTAGATCATGGAGTGTGCTTATATTATTAACAATTTTTTTAAAGTGCTGAGATGATTTTAAAAATTAGTTCACATCTTCATTCAATCTCATTGCCAAAATAGTTTCATTATATTCAATTTCTTATTTATTTCTTAAATCCTGAGGTAATTTCCTGATTAATACCATGTATCAATTTGCTTAATACAAGTTTTATGAGTATAGTTTTGCTGAATGGATTTAAAAACTTTCTATGTATGCTTTTTTACTGCTTTATTAATATTGTTGCTAGTTACATCACTAATTTTAGTGAATTCTTCTTTAGTGGCTCATTCAGTTTTTCACACTCTAATGTACTTGGGTATATAGGATGGTGAGGTATTCTTGTTCAAATACTTTCTCTTTGTTTCCCTAAAATATTTGGTTTTCTTTGTGGTACTAGAGATCCATCTGCCACAAGTCCTCACCTTGTCAACCTGAAAGCAATTCACATCTTCTTAACCCAGACCTAAAATGCCTCCTCCATCACCTTGAACACACCTATTCCATTATTCTTGCCATTTTCTGGAAATATTGCCAATTCTGGAAGTCTTTTGTGTGAGTTCCTTTAATCGCATGGTTGTGACAGCCTCAGTGTCCTGATTATTTAAAAATATTCACATTTCATTGTAATTCGTTTCTGAGGAAAAGCCAAAAAATTGCAAAATACTGACTGAAGGAGATGAAGTCACATCATCATGTTTTTATGAGTCTGTCTTCCCATTAGATGGAGCTTAGTAACAGCATTCATTGCATTTTTTAAAACTTTTTTATGACCTCACGCTTGAGACAGTTCTTGTTAAATATCAAAGTTGTCCCCAAACTACAATAGAATTTGAGATGCCCCACCTCAGACTCAAGAGTGCTGATATTAAAGGCATGTATAACCTTGTCCAATTATAATATATGCTTGAATTATTCACTGCAACTGGGCATTTAAAACTCATATATCTCTGTTTCTAGCACTATATTGACTGATACCTTGAAAATGAAAAATACAAATATTTAAGATATTACTAAAGTTTTCAACAAAAAATGTGAACCGGTATTAATGTTTTCAATAGTTTTATTAAAATTTGGATGAAGTTAATGTAATTCTACATTATCATAGTAGGACTATTTTTTCTAGTAAAATGATCAGTTTACCAGTCAGGCATTCTTTCCCAATTTTATTCTATTAGTAAAGTTCTTTCACAAAAAAAAAAAATGAAGCATCTATCAACTTAATTTTAAAAATATGATTATTTGTAGGATTATAAGTATGACTGAAATTTTCATATTTTTCATCAAAATATGAAAAAACATTAGAAATACTCAACCCATTCCCCCATCATTTTCTCATTGGTATTCATTATGTAAGACTGAGTTGCTTTTAGCACTATTAAACTTACAATTTCATGCTATCTTGAAGATAAATTTCCTCAGATGACTGAGGAGTTTTTCTACACTGGTACATGGAAATAATCTTTTGGCAAAAATAATCATGTCATCTGCCAGAGCTTTAAATAATTTCATGTTTTTCAAGTTCTAAACAGAGATTGTTTTTTCATTCCCTTCACTTCTATGATATTGTTGAAACAACTGGTTACTCACATTTTTAAAAACTAATTTTTTTATACTTATTGTCATGAATGCAATGGAATTCCCTAAAAAAATAGATTAAATAAAACTAAACTCAAGATTACATTACAATTAAACTATATGGCTGTGATGTTTTCTTTTCAAAACCCTTTGAAGACTCTTAGATGATTAAACTCCAAGTGGTAAGTGAATGAACATTAGGACAAATAAGATAATTACCTTGGGCTTCAAAGAAATAATAAAAGGAATGTTTTAGTATACTTTTGTCTAGCAACAAAAGGTATTACAGTATCCATGCATATAAGACTGTAGGATCAGACACATAGTGAAGAAATTAATTGTAAAATTAATAATATATTTTGAGATTAAAAACTACTGGAAAAATACTTTAATATTAAGAAAATGTAATAAATAAAAATTTAAAGTCATATTATCAAGAAAAATATTAAATATATGCAGTATTTATAGCCACATTTATCTTCTTGAGTCTGTAGCATGCTGCTGTAGGGAACCACATTAACATATTCTCTTGAACCATAACAAAATTCATGGTTAGTATCCAATGACAAAAGACAATAACATGAGAAAAACATAACAATTTTAGTTATGTTTATGTGAATATAGGAATTTCAGAAATAGTAATATAAAGATACAAATGAAATTTTGTATTTCTGTGGTACCGTTTGATGAATGATGGACAACTGGACAAAAGTACAAATAAACAAAAAAGGTATGATCTAAAGGTAATAAACCAGGATGAACTTAGTAGACCTAATCACGATGTTTCTGTATCTTAATAGACAATGATGTTAGCCTTCCTGAATTAAAGAATGAAACCTCTGAAGGGAAATATTTTACTTGCTTCAAAGCAGAAAAGCTAGGGGAAGTGAACAGTGACTTTTCTGCTTCTACTCTTTTTATCAAATAACAAAGTGCCATATTTTGAAGTAGCAGGTTGTATTGGTCAGTTTTCTTATTGCTGAGATAAAATGTCTGTGAAACATAACTCTTAAGAGGAAATGTTTACTTAGATTGTGGTTTGAGAGATTTCACTCCATGGTTTGGTGGTTCTAGTGAAAACCTTCAAGAGAGAAGTGCATGGTGGAGCAAATTTGCCCACATCATGGTGTCCAGGAGTCAGAGCATAGGAAAAGAACACCTGAGCTGGATTCCTCATTGTGGAGTCCTCAAGTGCCCCTCCTCCTCCAGTTGGGTACCACCTCTCAATAGAGCATTCAACTTTGAACATCAGTGGATTAGTCCATCATTGTGTATAGCACCCCCATGAACCAATCACATCTCTAGTAATCTAGATGCCATCAAGTTGACAATCAATTTTAAGTACATCAAGTTTCACTTTATTTAGTGAAAATTTCACCTGAAATTTTGCTTAGAAGTGTACTCCTTGAAAACTGTTATACTAATAGAAGCAAAATGCTTGACTTTAGTTATATTGTTTCCTCAATTTTGGCTTGTCTTTGATCCACATATCCATGCTTAGGTTAGTTATGTTAAATATTGGGATGATTGCTTGTAGATTTCTAAAACTTTACTTTGATTTTTCCTTTAATGAACATTTCAACACATACAATGATTGGAATTTGGATAATGACTCATTGGAATAGTATTCCTTTTTTTTTCTTTCTGTAGGAACATCTGAAATCTACTTTCAAACATCTACCACAAATTTCCAAAATTTTATATTTGTAATGATTATATATCAAAATGAGGTTGAGGAAATCACAGCATACTTAATCCAGAATCGTGTGAAACATTAAAAATAAATAAATACTTTCAGGTTAGTTCCATTTTCTTTTTATCATTGCACCTGAATTTATAACAATCTTCTCTTCTGATAATGACCTGTTATGCTCCACTATCCCTTTCATTGCATCACCTACTTATTTCTGCTTCTCAGCTTCCTGCTTTTCCCTTCTTCTTTAAAGCATACATTATTACATCATTTCTGTTCACATAATTATTAAATTATGGTATTCATTTTTTTGTTTTGTCAATACCTAATTTGAAGTTACAGTGACTTTTGAGGTATTGTTCCTAGAGCTATTCCATTAAAAATCCCATTTAAACAACAAAAAAGCAGAGAGGAATCCCTGGAAATTTAAAGCTTTGCACCAAAATCAAAGTATTTGCCAAAAATCTCGGTTTTACATTTCAGATTTGAAGCACAGTTTGTATTCTATTTTGTGATATGACTCTTTCAACTACATAAAATATATTTCTAGTTTATTGCTATTCTGAATGCAAAACGTCTAAAAGCCAGATTTTCTTCTCATCCTAAAATAAAAAAGCTGACCTAACTTTCTTTGGAGTACTTTTAGTGTTCAATTATCCCACTTACAATATTATATATTATTATGCATTAAAGAGTATTATAATCAGTATATCATGTGTTTATTTAGCATCTAGAAATTCAAATATTCTCTAATTTAAAGTACATTTGAAGTTATGAATTTCTGCAACATGAGTCTGAGCCAACTAAAATGTGTAACATTCACTTCCTTTACTTCCAAGTATAATTATGTCTTTTGAGTTTCTCCTGGTTAATTTTCTCATATGTGAAGATCACAATGTGAGCCAGGTTAATAACACCCTATTCTGAAAAGAAAGTATCTACATTTTACAAATTATAATGAGTGCACATATTAACCCTTCTTTGAAAGAGGAAAACGGAGAAATTGAAGGATGAAATATTTTGCCCAATGTCATGTAACAAGGTCACCTCTGATTTATATTTCATTACCTTTCACAGTAATCGTATTATTGCATGTATCTCTCTCATCTGTAGTTTCTGCAGTATTTAACTCTGACAAAGGATTTTTAATCTCAGAAATGAACTCAAAATGAGGTATTTGTAAGTGATAATGTTTGAAGCATTAATAGGAGATAATGGTTTGAAAATGTCACTATTTTATCAGCAGCTTTCATCTATCTATATGGGGTGGATTGACAACTGGTGGTCAACTTGTAACAACCGCTGAACTGAATCAGCATGGTGCTGCGTGTGGATGGCCCACCTGAGGATGGTTGCCAACATTAAAAGGAGACCTGGAGAGAAAGAGAGAGTGTTATTGGTACTCCCAGGTGTTGCTGGTTCTTCTGTTGCCGTGCATTCTCCTGGAGGAGATTGTTGAGCATCTTTCCTGTTATAAACTTGGCTGTTATCATCATCAGAACTTGGGACCTTGTTGTCAATGAGAATGGACATGGTTCCCTTTGGGGGAGCTCTAGCCTTTACTTTACCACTTCCTGGCTCCAGAGGTGAGGATGTGTGCTGTTCAATCTCCAGGAAAAGCTTGTCAGGCTGACTTCCTGATATAAACTCGGCTGTTCTTGTTGGATGAGCTCGGGACCTTGTCATCACCGAGGATGTTTGTGGTATTTTAAGGGGAGCCCTGATCCTTACTTTGAGTGTCACTTCCTGGCTCCAGGGCAGATTCCTGAATCTACTGGCACAGATCCTTTTTCCGGCTGGCACAGGTCTTCTGACTTTCACCACCAACCTTCGGGCCTTCCTAAAGCAGATGCATGAGACTTCCACGAGACATTGCATGGGCCCTAGGTCTTCAGCAGGACTCCTGCAGGACATTGCTGTGAGTCCAGGCTCTCAGCTGGATTCTTTGGAATGTTTGGTGTGTGGACAGATTTCCTCCACTTTTTGTGTTTGGCTCGTTGGGTGACTATTATAAAATAATTCTATGAATTATGTGTTCAGTATTCAATTGTTTTCCTTGCAAACCGTGACTACAACACTATAATATGGCAATATACAAGACCCAATGAATACATGTATTTTTAAAAATGTGACCATTTTTGTTACTTAAAGAGACTAACATGAGTCCAAAACCTTTTTCTCATGTATCCTGCAAATCAATAGTAGATGTTTTTAAGATACACCTATTTTTACAGAAGAAACTTAATTCCTTATTATATGATAGTTTTGTGTTCATATTTTTGCTAGTTCATATAGTAAGTGTTCTATAGAGAAGAAATACTAACAAATTTTAATGCTATTAATTTAAAGGCAGTAAGAAATTGTTCAAGATTCCAATCAGTGGTAAGTGTGTTGTTATGGTTTCTGGTTGTTATGGTCTAAATGTCCCCCAAACCTCATGTGGCCGTATGTGAAGCTTTTTCAGAGGTGGGCGAATCTAGAGTATATGATGCTGGGGTTAAGGATGTGCAATTACTAAATCAGTACACTGATTGTTTCGTCCCACCCTAATCCTGGTAGCCTAGAGAGAGTATAAAAGGACTAGAAAACATCTGTGAAGGTCCATTGCTTCCTATGCTACCTTCTGCCTATCATGAACTGTTTATTCTCTGTGATGCTTCTCAGCCATGCCACCCTGCTTTGGAGTCAGTCAACTGTGGACGGAAACCTGTACAAACTGTAAGTCAAATAAACCTTTTCTTCCTTAACTTCAGGGATTGGGTATTTTGTCTCAGCAATGAGAAAATTAACACATATATAGCATAAAAAAGATGAGTATAATACTATGGCTTATATCAAGAATGTATCCCAACCTGCCTTAAAAATGCAAGGTCCTGAGTTTGATTCTTGGTACCACACCAAAAAAAAAAAAAAATGTCTCCCAAAGACTAATGTTCAAAAGTGGAACTTTTAACAGTGATTGGATCATTGGGGAACTATACTCACCCATAAATCCACCGATCAATCCATATCTAAATATTCTCTTAGTGGGTGGGGCCTAGTAGGAAACACTCAATTCACTGGTGGCATGACCTGGAAGAGTATTTATCCTTCTCTTCCTTTCTTCTCTCTTGCTTCCTGGCCTCCGTGATGTGAGAAACTTTCCCCTGCCAGACACTTCCATCAGGCCATTTATGCTTTGGAGTCAGCTGACAATGGACTGAAACAGTGAGCCATTTATACTTCTCCTTTAAATCATGGGGGTTGAATATTGTGTCCCAACAATGAAAAATGTATTAAGATAAGCATGATTCAACCTAATTTAAGAATCAAAATTATTTTCTTGACTACAATGTAACCTCTACCTTTCTGCCATTTTTCCTTTAAATGAATAAAAGGAAAAAAAGAAGGCATCATATTTAAGCAGTCTCCCAAGTACTCATACATAATGTTTCCTGAGATCCCATAACAATTGAAATTATTTAACAGCACATAAGTCACATTATACTACCTATCTGGTTTATTGTAGCATTCTGTATTAGTGAATTAGTTTCTCTACTTTTGTACTAAATCTTATAAATATAACTAAATACTTCCCTTTGAGAAAGCTGACTCAGCAGATGAGTGGCACCCCTCCCACATATGAGCAAGCAAGACCAGATGGGTACCCTTATGTAAATGCATTACCCCTACCAACTCCTGGTCACCCCTACATTTTGCTTTTTCATGGCATGGGACAACCGAAGTGCTGACCAACCAACCTGATTCAGGATAAGGGAAATTCCCAAGGAGAGAAGGGAGACCCAGACCTAATGACTGCAGATATTAAATCACACAACCCATTACAACCCTTGCACTGTAGCCAATATACAGCAGAGACCAGAGGACTAATTGTTTTCCCCATTTATCAACAGGAGCAAGGACTTGCCTTGGCTAGATGATTGCTACAATCTAGGGGGAATAGACAGGGTCCTCTAGTGCAGAGAGTGACTCAGAATTTCCATGGAATCTAAAACTAGGCATAGAAAATCATGACTGGATGAATTCCACAAATGCAGATCTTGGAGAGAAACTACTCATTCAATGACGCAAGAATTTTTTTTCTTTGATCAATATTTTTTGATTTTAAAATTTTTAATTATTTATATTATTCCTTCATTTTGGGGGGGATAGGGCTTGTCTCGCTTTTTTCTCCCTTTTTGGTTTTTAATCAAGTTTTCTCTTTTTTCCTTTTGACATTCTTAATCTTTCTTTTGTAATGTATTTCCAGTTTTTGCACTTTTTTTTCCTTTTTTACCCTTTTTCTGGTTTGTTCTCTCAGCTACTTTCTATCACAACTAATTTCCTTTTACTCATCAGTAGGAGTCCCACTTCACTTTCCTCTTCCTCATATTCATTTGATTAGTATTTTAAATGTTGCTTTTTTCATTTGCCTGTTGTTTACTCCTGCTGTCTTTACTCATGTAACTACTACGTTTTTTGAGTGTCTAGAAAGCTACTTATGTTGATGATATTTTGGTTGAACACTGTTCTATTTTTAGTACAGGTAAAGTTGTTCCATACAGCAGATATTTATTCTAGGTCAATACTAGGTCAATATGTGGTTTATCTTAGTGTTCACACCATAATTACAGATCTCTTTTCAATGGATTAGGTGGGTACTTTATTGGTATTAACATTTAACTACCCTCAGTTTGTATTTGATGTCATATTGGTGCTAATTTTCTTACTAGAGCTGAGTGAACACATTTGATACTATTAATTGGTTTCCTTTGGAAGCCAATATCTGAACAGCTTTGTGGTTTTAAAAATGCTATAGACCATTCCAGATATTGGATGGAATATGATGCCACTTTCCATCTCAAGGGAGTGGGGTGGTGAGATTGTGGGACAGAGACAAAGGCCAACAGCTAGCCATACCCAGAGGAGACCACTGAAAAGAAGATGTTAAGTTCTACATACTATGGTAGAAATAAAGATTTCCACTACAATCAATCCATAAGTTTGAACACAAAAAAATAGAAGCACTAGAAGAAAAGCCAACAAAACAGCTCCAAAAATTCCTAACACTCACAAAATTGATCCATACAGCATCAAAAGCAAAGCATCTCAAAAGCCCAGACCAAAATTATTGAAAATGATATCAGGGGAAATAATGAAACAGATCAGTAAGTTACTTAGCAAGCTCATAGAACATTTAAGTAATTATACATTGAGTCAAATAAAACAACCAGTGAGTCTATGAAAGACACTAACAAAAAGGCAGAAGTGCTAAATTGAATGAAGAAAATAGCCCATAAAAAAGGTCCAAACAGAAATTCAGGAGATTAAAAATTCTACCAAAAGTATGAGCCTTATAAGTGATGATTGTGAAAACAGACTATGAGAACTAGAAAACAGGGATATTGTCAGTGACCAATTAATGATAGGTACTTAAAAAATACCAGAAGAACATGAGAAGTATATGCAATAACTTCTAGAGGATGCAAGGAAAATGAAGATTAATAGGGATTAGTGAATATTAGAAACAGCACAAAAACACTAAAAAGAAAACATATTTTAAAAAGTAATAGCAGAAAATTTTCCATACATGTAGAATGCCAAATAGTCAAGATCACCAGGCGTGGTGGTACACGCCTGTAATCCCAGCACTCAGGAGGCAGAGGCAGGAGGATTGCTGTGAATTCAAGGCCAACCTTGGCTACAAAGTGAGTTTAAGACCAGCCTGAACTGCACAGTGAAACTCTTGTCTCAAAAAGACAAAAAAAAAAAAAAAGTCAAGATCAGAAACAAAACTCCTCATGATACATCATTGTCAAAATTTCAGAAGTCCTTTGTAAGAACAAAATCTTAGAAAAAAAAAAGAGAGAGAGAAAAACATTGAGTCACATATAAAGGAAATCTCAGCAAAATTACAACGGGCTTTTCAACAGAAAAAAACATTGAAAGCGCTTGTAGTGTAGTGCTTCAAATCCTAAAAGAAAACAGTCTCCAACCCAGCCTGATAAATCCTGCAAAATTATCTTTCAAAATTTATAGAGAAATGTTATCTTAATAATAAAGAGCTCTTTAAAAAACAAAACAAAACTCATGATCATAAAAGCAGTACTCCAGAAAATTCTCAACCATACTCTGGAAAGAATCAACAAAGGTAACAATGGCAGTTTCTTCTAACAGATTGAATGCACCAGGTAGTATGGGCATTTAAGCAGAAGGGAAAGGTAAGTAATAAGAAACAGGAAAATTTCTTTTCTAAGATAGTGTTCTTAAACATTTTTTCTTTTTTCTGTGTTTGTTTTTCCATTTCCTGTTCTTTTCTGGCTGCCTCCATATAATCTAACTAAATTGTGTTTTGCAATAGCTATTAAATTTGCAGAAATGGTTCCCAGATGTATAAGAAAGACATTCCTAGACCATAAAATGACAAAAATTTTATTTAGTTTCAACTGGACATTCATATATTAAATGAAAAAAGAACTTACTTATGCTGTTTTCTAATGCAAATGTCCTAAGAAAAAGAAGGTGTAAAGAAAGATACTTTCCCCCATTTTCAACAGGGACAATTAGTGCCCTTATATTTGATATAAATGCCCATACAGTGACAAGAATTTCCTTTAGGGATCTCTCCCTACATTTTGGATGATTAACTTTTTTTTTTACCTCTTGACAAAGATTCTGTCCATAAATTTCAGATAAGCTGCTCTTTGCCCTTGTATCAAGGACTCAAACTTGATTTTTAAATAATTAAACAAACACTAACATAGTTTAACACACTTCACATATTTAAGTAACAGCTTAAGGTCAAATCCATAAGATCATTCCAGCTCCCTTTAAATTTTTTGCCTGGAGAAATTCAAGGCTGTCAAAGTGATTTACTCTTCCTTTCAGTAAAGGCTGGTAAAGGCAGGGACTCTCTCTCAATATCCACCAGAGGATAGATTTCTAACTTTGATAAGAGTGCTTAGTCATATTTATTCTGACTAATGTAATGTTTAACTTCTCTAATTTTTTGTGTGTCTTTCCATTATCACCAGACAGGGTCCATTGAGGGCCCAAAAACCAAAAGGAAAACTTGACTTATCCTATCCCCACCAATGGGACAGGTTCAAGTTTTTCACTGAATCCATCTCAGAAAAATAATTTTCAGGATTTATCAGTAAGAGGCATAAAAATATTTCATAGACAGAAAATTAAAGATGCACACTCAAAGAAATAGGCTGTGGGCCTCACTCACTTCAGAGGAACATTGTAATTTGTTACTGGGCACACTAATGTTTTTATAAGTGGAAATCTACAGAATTTGTGAGTCTGTAGAATGTTTGGGCTTGTTTATTACAGAGCAATAGCAATGATTCAGCCACATATAGAAAGAGGATGTCATTTAAAAGTGAAAATATGGCCCATTTTATAAGACAGAGACAAGGGCCCAGTCTATTTTAATTTTATAATGCGTAGTGCAAGATGCTTTGCCTAAAGTCATCTTTTGAAACCTTTTGATCTTTTTCTCATAAGATCAGATTTCTTCCCTTTACTTTATCAACTATGTTAATTTATACACTTATACTGTTTTTAAGAAATTAATTTTGGATATGAAAAGCCTCAAAGAATCCTAAACAAGAATAGGGAGTATAGATATGAATTACCTTGAGTAATTTTGATTGTGTCTTGAAGTTGCAGTCTAAAATGTATAATTTTTGAATTACAATTTTCCTCATCGCCTTACTATTTTTATTTCTTATTTACTACCTTACTACTACTGAGGTAGGAGATTAAAACTGGGACAAACTAGACAACCAACTAGGTGAAATATATCCATGTATTACTGACTTTTTGAGTGCTGTCCTCTCCTTCTTCAAGTGGTTTCTAGGTTCTTTCTGTCCTGAACAAAAAAATTAGTTAATACAAGAGTGAACAGTAGCAAGGTTTTACATTTTTTTAAAGGTGGGAAAGCAAACATGCTCGCTAGAGTGAGCTTAAGGCAAGTAAAATTATGAAAAAGAAGTACACCCTCCAGCGTGAGGGTGGACTACTGTGAAAAAAGTAACAAAGACCTCGAGGTCCACTGAATTTTGCATCACTCGCTTGGGTTGCACATCGGCTCGAGTTCTTGCAAGAAGTTCACATGCACAACTTCAGGAACTGTTCTGCACATTTTTCCTAGGATTCATACTTAGTAGGTCACAGCTGCTTCTCAAACCAACTTTACCTTGCCCTACTCTCTTGCCTCATTTCCCCTTAACAAATATATGTCCCCATAAATCTTTTTGGAGGGCTAAAGAAGTGAAACTCTCCATCTTCCTATAGCTACTTCCTGCTGAAAGGAGACTGTAGACCTTACATACTGAGGATAATATGCCCTCTGATTACCTCAGGGTATTGTGGTTCACTAGCTTGGTTGAAGAAAAATAAAATCTTTCAGAAGACTATTGAAGAAGAGTTAGTGACTGATGAGCTGTCTGTTCAATAGGAGAAAGAAAGAAATTTTACTATTAGGTTGGAAATAGAGTCCAAATCTGAGGAGTTTCAGGTCAGATTTCCATGCTTCCTGTGGAAGAGAAAGTATGGCCAAAACAGATGTTAGTTAAATTACTGAGAGCCTGAGAGCCATAGTTTTAGCAAGGTTACCCGCATTACTGATCTAACTTAATACAGGAGCCTCAGTACGTGTACCGGTTTACTTTTATGTACCTGGACAAGCACTGGAGTCTTATTTTTTGAAGAGAAATCTCACGTCTTCCAGAGGTTCATAGGTGTAGCCTTCTTCCTAGTCCTATGAAACTTCAAGTAACTGTTTCTTATGTAGGTTCGTTATCAGTTTTCTGTTGCATTCCATAAGGAAGGATCTGTTTAATTGTTCCCTGGGAACTTGAAATGAGAATAGGATCTTGAGGAGCTGTAAGGCTACCATTCTTGCCTCTCTATCAACCTTTTGATTTCCCAAAGAGGCTTCAGACATGTATCTTTAAGTTTGCTTGCAATAAAAGACAGTGATCTGCTTGGGAAAATAGACTACATTTAAGAGTTGTTGTAGAATTTTCTGCTTGTGTTTTATAGTTGATTGCTTATCGCTCAGCGAGCTCCTTTTCTTTCTTTTTTTTTTCTCTTTCCCTGGCACCAGGGGTTGAACTCACAATCTCGCTCTTGCCAGGCAGGTGCTTAGGCCACTGAGCCAAATCCCCAGCCCTTGTCTTTTGAAGCAGGGTCTCACTATGGCATTCAGACTGACCTTGAGCTAACTTTGTAGCCCAGCGTGGTCTCAAACTCACAACGATCCTCCTACCTCAGTCTCCTGAGTACTGGGATTATAGGTGTGCACCACCAGATCCAACTGCAAGCTCCTTTCTTTCCAGATTGCTGCATGGGCATGTAACACCAACAAGGCATATTTGGAGTCTATATAGATATTTACCTTTTTGCCTTTTCCTATCAATGCCTGATAAAGAGCTATGATGTATAAGCCATGGGAAAAGGGGTTTGGACTCAACGACCTGTTGTAAGCTGACAAATACATAGCCTGATTTAGATATTCTTCTAGTACAAAGTTATTTCTGTTGGTTAAACACACCTCATGGTCTTGGAGAGGCAGATTACTGATGTCCTGCCTCCTTGCATAAGTCTGGGAAATTATCTGTTCAGAAGAGTAGAATATAAGGCTGTAGAATAATCTCAAGGATGTCTATAAACATGGCCAAGCATGGTCCCACCTGGTAAAGTTTGCTTTTTACTTTGCTGGAATTGGAGGATTACCTCCAACTTTACTAGTAAATATCTTTCTAGTAAGAGATTAAGACACTGTGGAACAATTAAAAACTCTCATGATTGGATATTTGACCTTTGAATTGACTTGCCAACTAAAGAGCTCTGACTAGGGCTCTCTTTGACCCCAATATGACTGTAGATCTAGAGAAGAGTTTCCCAGATTAAGAAGTTAAAACAGAAGCCAAGAGAATTCCAATTGGTTACTCTTGAGCCCAAGATCACATGGAGTTTCTGGCAGGAGATAAAGATGTCCATGGACAGGGGCATTTCAAGTTGCCCTAGGCATCTTCAGTCTTGTTTATCAGAGAGGGAGGTGAGGATTTTGACTGGTGTAGCCTCTCAATGGGAGCAAGGATTGTCAATCCTCCAATGCCATGTCAGGCATATCAGCTACTAGACAGATGGAGGTTAGGACAGTGGCTTGGTACAGTTGTGTACCCAGTGTCCAGTTTTCTTGCAGGCCTTGATTAGCTCTGGATTTTCACTTAGATAACTTCAGTCTCTTTTTTCTCAGCCCTTCTCATTTTATCCTCTTTTAAATCCCAACATATGAAAACAGAAAAGGTTATGTCTAGCAATTGAGTTATAGGCTACTGGAGTCTTTCAGAGTCGGAAAATATTAAGTCTTTCTGGGGCACTATTCACTAGTAAAAACAGATGAGAAAGACTTATATCCCCTGGAGAGACAGGTAGGCATCTGAGGACAGAGTCATCAAAGATATCATTAGTTTTCCCTTTGGTGACTTCTGTAAGTAGAGTGGTTTTCGGAACTTTACAGAAAACAAGAGCCATGAAAACCTAAACAGAAGGAATTTTTACACCACTTTCCTTGCCTTTTGCAAAAAAGAAAAATACTCTAACTGAAGAATTTAGGCCTTTAGACTGCCATTCTGTATCCATCTCTCTCCATCCCCTAGTTACTGGAGTGAAACATTACTGCAATAGTAAAGACAAGGATGGAGGTGTCCCTGGGGCTTCAACAACTACTCGCATGGAGCCTGTGGAGAAAGAAAGAAGAGTACGTCTGGGGTCCTTCTGAAGGGATCCTCTGCAGAAGGATGCAAAGTTTTTGAGTCCTTGAAGCATCCTCCATGAGACTCAATTGTACTACAAGTCATCTCTGGTAAAGCAAGCAGAGCTAGTACCTTTTTATTTTTCCCCCTTGGAATTCTCCATACCTTATGAGCCATTATGACTCATTACCTAGTGGCAAGGTTGCTAGGATCTGTAGCACTGGCCCACTGGCTCCTTAGAGGAAAGGGTGGAGCCTTCGCTTTAGAAACTCCAGTAAGATCAAGTCGGAGCCCCCACTCACACCCCACACACACACCTGGGGACTCCCTTAGACACTGGGCACTCCCTCAACCCCCCTAGCCTTAGGACTCCTTAACCAAACAGTGTGCTCTTACAAACAGTGTAAAGCTCCCTTTTCCGTGGTTTAGGGTGAATGAAATCTCCTTACTCAGGGACTCTCTTAGCCACTTGAAAAATCCTATACAGTGTACTTTAACACAGGTAGAATCCCGGGGTTTAGGAAATCACTGCCCCACATTACTCGAGCCCAGCCATGCACCCTAGGGCCATTTTTCTTAATCTTCTCTACTCAGCTCGAGTAGCACCCTATGGCCTTTCCTCATTAATATTTCCCTTCAACCCACTTGAATTTAGTGGCATTCTAGGACCATCCTCTATAACCCCAGACCAAACTACTTACTCTTTCTTACTCTTGAGCCCAAAAACCTGATTTGTCTGCACACTACACAGGCCTAGGACCATTTCTCTGTTCACGATCTTCAATAAATGTAGCTGCTTTTCTTTCATGATAAGTTATACACCTACTTTCCTTACCATACACAAGAGTTTTCACTCTATATCAGATCCACCATGCAGTAAAACTTCTTTTTCCACCACAAATGAAGTACACACTTGCCACGTTTTCTGTGGGTCTTGACCAATTCTTTGGGACACCAAGGACTTGAAAAGAAGCTCTTAAAATCCCCAATCTTCTAACACTACAAGAATTTCCTTTTAAATCACCCAATCTTTTAATTCACATGGAACTCTTTCTTTTTGCATAGCTATTTCTAATTAAAATCTATCCTAATGTTAATATTTTATTTTTATCTTTGAAAAACCATTCCTATTGTGTTTTATGAGTGCTTAAATTTCCCCTTTTTTATAAGAACACCAATAATACTGAACTACAATATGCTCTTAGGAATCCATTTTAACTTGATTACATCTATAAAACCCTGATTCAAACAGAATCAAGTTATCAGATCCAGGGTTGTCAAGAGGTACCAGTGCATGCCTTTTCATTGCTTTTCTTCTCTTTTATTCTTTCTCTCTTTGTTTCCTTTCCTTCTTTCTTTCTTTGTTTTTTATAAGTGATGGAGTCAGAATTCTTTCCATAATGATGTCATAATGATATAGAAGATCAGGGTGTGGCAGAACTGGCTGAGGAAGAAGCAATGACCTGTTAATCACAAGATCCCAGAACACAAGCACAGAACAGTTCCCACAACCCTGAACATGGACTTTCTGGGAGAACTCGAAGAAATTTTCAATAGGATGACCTAGAACTGATGTCAGCCTGATGTGTGAAATCCCAGCACTTCACCTCAGGACACATATGTAGAAGTTCTAACAGATTTCCTTAAGATCTGGACAGTATAAAAGGACACAGATACCAAAAAGGACTTGCTATCATGGTGTTCTTCATGATAGCCCACCCTCCTTTCTCCAGGGTGTTCTTTTATCTTGCTTTTTTCTTGTTAACTTGGCCTAAGCTTGCTCTGCAGAGTCTTCTCTCTCACTCTTCCCCTTTAACTTTATCAAATAAACATTGCCACTGCTTTTTGCTTGATTCATTCAAGTCCTTGCTCAAGAGAAGAACAACCCGGAATTCAACTCTGGAAGGAGAAATGAGCAAACTAGAACCCCATAACGTTTAATAGGTAAGCTATTTTTAGAAGAAGCTACCCGATAACATTTTGGACGTAGCCAGGAGATTCTGATAATGGTAGTACTATCACCTGCTGCTAATGAAGTAGTTAATCCTGTACAAACTGAGTTCATGGTTTCATGAAAATAGAAGAATGAAGTCACCAGCCCAAAGGGGAAGTCGGGAGAATTTTTATTAGAAATATACTGAGCCCTCGACTTACAAATGAGTTCCCTTTCAGGACAACCTTGTAAATCAGTCATTCATAATTTGACTAAGTGAGACTTATTACCCCTGTGAAAGTCTGCAACCCCAATGTTCATGAGTCAGGAACTTAATGTATGGGTTGAAAAAAGGCTCCTGCTTTCTGTAGAAAGGGAACCCAAAAAGTGGAATTTCCATGTGCTATGGATTAAAAACTGTTGGTCAACTTAACACCAGCTGAATTAAATCAGCATGGTGCTGAGTGTGGATGGCCCACCTGCAGAAAGTTACCAGCATAAAAAGAGATGTGGAGAGGAACGGCAGTGGCATTGTGGTTTCTCCTAAGTGCTGCTGTTTGGAGCCATTGGTTCTCCTGGAGGAGCTTGTCAGGCTGGCTTCCCCAATATGAATTTGGCCATTATCTCTGGAGGAGCTCGGGACCTTGTCGCTGAGAGTGGCTGTGGTTCACTTTGGGGAGCTTTGGACCTTATGTTGAGCATCGCTTCCTGGCTCCAGAGGGAAAGATGGTTGCTATTTATTTATTTTTTTATGGCACCAGGGATTGAACTCACAACCTCATGCTTGCCAGGCAGTTGCTTAGGCCACTGAGCTAAATCCCTGACCCTTGTCTTTTTGAGACAGAGTCTCGCTATACTGTTTAGACTGCCCTTGGGCTCACTTTGTAGCCCAGACTGTTCTCAAACTTACAATGATTCTCCTGCCTCAGCCTCCCGAGTGCTGGGATTACAGGTGTGCACCACCAGGCCTGGCCAATGGTTGCTGTTTAAACTCTAAGAGAAGTTGTCACGCTGGCTTCCTGGCATGTACTTGACTGTTCTCATTGTTGGAGGAGTGCAGGATATTGTCGCTGAGGATGACTGTGGTACTTTTTGGGGAGCCCAGGTCCTCACTTGAGTGTTGCTTTTTGGCTCCACTGTGGAACCCTCAACCTACTAACATAGACCCTTCATCCCGCTGGCGTAGATTTTCTAGCTTCCACCACTGGCCTTTGGACCTTCCCAGCACAGACTTTGGTGTTGTGGACAGATTCCTGCATTTCCCTGTGCTTAACACTGGGTAACCATCATAAATAGTATTATAAATTCTGTGTCCTGATTGTAATCTTTCTCCCTGCAACCCCTGACTACAATGCCATGTGTCCCCTAATTCCAGGAGTTTTTATGGATAAGTTGAGCATGGACATTGCTCAGTTGTTTCATTTCCACCTATCACAAGGGGTTCTGTGAGTTTAAAATCACCAAAAGAAACTCAGCCTTTCTAATTGAGTTACTCCACATGTGGGTTTAAAGGAAATTTGTATTTCAGAGAAAAACTGGTTATTCTGTGTTTTAATTTCCTTGAAATTCAGGAGTTGAAGAGGAATGGTCTGCAACTTCCTTTAGTAGATAAGAACAGTCACTCTCTTTATATCAGGGGCTACATTCCACGTTGCCCAGGGAAGTTATTTCTTAGTCCAATGTCCTCATGCATTGCCTATTCTTATTTGAATTCTTACAAAATATGTCTGATCACTCAAGTCTCAGGTTCTTTTTCTAGCTACCTGCCTTACTCACAAGCTGACTAAATAAACTATTTTACGCTATAACAAGAAGCTAAAGAAAATTACCCTTAATCTCCCAAAAAGAAGACATAGGAGGCTGGAGTTATGTCTCGAATAGGTAATAAAACACTGGACTTCTCCATTTTACTATTTCAGTCATAGGAAGTACAGAAATATGTGAATGATGAGAGTGAAGGATAACTTAGCAATTTACAGACGAGTTGCCACTTTTTGTACCTTTGCCACTAAAAGTAAAAATGGCAAGAAAAGTTCTTGAACTTCTATTTCATAGTGATTTTATCAACTATAAAAAATGGCTAGGTTACAGATAGAAGTTTTGACTTTGCACTTGCAGTTAGGAAAGACTTGAAGCTTTCCCTGTAAATTGCCTTACTATGGTAGGTGAACATTTGGTAAAGTGTATATTAACATTTTTGAGGCAATTCACTTCACAGGAGGCTATAAATTGTATTCTAAGTCAATTAGCTGATGTTTAGGGACTAATTTATTTGTAACCATATTAGAATATAATGTTTGGTCATTTTAGGAGTAAAAAAAATATTGCTGTTTGATAAAACATATTATTGATATGTAAGATAGATAGACATTACATACCATCAGAGGATGATTGGGCCCTCAAGGACTCAACACAAAAGGTAAAGACATGAGGATTGTGGCTGGAGGCAGATCTGAAGTTTCAATGGGCCTGAATGTTTCTCTAGATATAAAAAGTAATTTTAGATTATATTGTAACTAATATCACCTGGTCCACTGGTCTCAGACAGCATCAGACACATGAGTGAGTGATCAGAACCCTGGACTTCTATGCCCTTTCCTTCTCAAAAATGCCTTTGTTCTTCCTATATCCTCTGCTGAGTGAGTCATTTCTCTATAGAGCCAATATTAGTTAAATGACTGTACTTGAAATTTTATAGGTTGGTTGTAGTTTGACCCACATTGTACCCTCGTTATGATTTTGCTGCATATTTTACCCTGACAGAGAGTCTAGATGGCCACTCTTTCAGGACCCCTTCTGGAAATTTAGGAGCTACTCTTTTCCTTTGTAATAAAACTCTCCTAACTTCTTCCTTTGATTTTCAACTTCATTTCTTGATATTGTGAGACCAGGAACTTGGCACATCTAGTATCGAACAGTTCAGGAGTTATATTTTTCCATACCAGTATGAAAGAAAATTCATCCAGTTTATCATGCATGTACTAAAAGTCCTGTATATTTGTAAAGCTGACAGATGTGTTTGTTCAGAAACTTTATTAAATTTTGCTGTTCTATCCCAGTTTCTGGTTATGGAATACCAGAATCAAATATTCTAAATTCCTGGAAGTGTAGTTCTGTCAACAGAAATTTAAGCCAAATCAACATTCAAAGAGCATTTGGATGTGGATTTTTGCAGAAAGGATAAGGGGATGAAAATGCAGAGGAATGAACTCTTTTCTTGGAGTAAATTCAGTAATTATGTCAACAAGAACCATTTACTGGATGAAAATTGTCACATTAATTTCCTTCTGAAATCTGGAGTTTTGATAGTGGGTACATTTATCTAGCTCAGAACCATAGAGACAAAAATTCCCATCCAAGCCTTTAGAGAAATGTCAAAATCAGACATCATGTAAAGCTCTGAGTACAGTGAGAAGCCAATGTAAACATAATCAATGGAAGCCAGAAAAATAGTATTTCAGAGAAACAAGATGATGCTTAGCAGTAAATAAAAGCAGAAGCTAGTAGATGAAAAGCGTGTTAGAATTGTGTGTAAAATATTATCTATTAGAGGTTATTTAGGTCAGAGTTGAAATGTTAAAGTATATACTTAATGTGTTTACATATTTAGTTGCAAAAAATGAGTCTCCATATTTTTCCAGTTGTAGGGATAGAGATGCTGGTCAGTAGTAGAGCAATTGCCTACCATGATGGAGGCTTGGATTCAGTTCCTAAGATCACACACACACACACACACACACACACACACACACACACAGACAAATTGAATCTAATTGACCAATTGGTCTTGTCAACAAATGAAATCCAAGGATCTGTATAACTGCTATGTAACTGTTAAATGTGAGATGTGCCAAGTTCCTCATCTCATACTTTCGAGGACTGACATCACAAACCAAAAGAGGAGATGGGGACTTCAGTATATGTCACCTAAGGAGTAGGTTGGAGGTTTTTTATTTAAATCACAGAAAAGTGTATAAGGACTTCTCAGGGAGACATTTTCTTTTAAAATTTTATTAGTACATTTTTGCAATTCACACCGTTTACCATCATCCCGGAGAATGGTTACATGTACATATTACAGCTTTTGTTTCAATTCTTTTCTCCTCTTACCCTCCTCAGGTTCCTCTCTCCCTTTTTCATAATTGATGATATTATTTGTCTTAGCACAAGTATGGCAAATAGTGTCACATTATGTGGGGTTATTATGTTCCTGTATATGGCTCATCTTTATTCCCCTCGTCTCCCATTCCCCTCCTCCTTAGCCTTCGCCCTTGTCCCTTGGATCACTTCCTTATTGTAAGAGATCCATTCATTTGTCCCTTTGTATGCATCCTTTGTCATATTATTTGTCCTTTGCCTCACTCAAATGAGAGACACCAGCTTGTGTGTCTGGTTCATGTCACTCAACATTGTATTTTCCAGGTGCATCCATTTTCCTACAAATGTCCCAAATGTGTCATTTTTTTTGTAGCTGAATATTATTCCATTATATATAAATACCACATTTTCTTTTTCCAGTGGTCAGTTGATGAATACACAGGCTGCTTATAGGATTTAGCTAATATGAATTATGCTGCTATAAACATTGGTATGCATATATCATTCTAGTATGATGACTCAAGGTCTTTGGGGAAGACACGTAGCAGAGGAAGAGCTGGGTCCTATGGAAATTCTAATTTCAGCGCTTGGAGAAATCTCTACACTGATTTCCATAATGGTTGTAATAGTTTGCATTCCAATCAACAGTGCAGAAGGGTTCTTTTTTCACTACAGTCACACCAGCATTTGTCATTATTTGATTTTGTAATGATTGCCATTCTTTCAGCAGTAAGATGGAATCTTAATATTGTTTTAATTTGTAATTGTCTAATGGCCAGAGATGTTGACCATATTTGTTAACAATTTGTATTTCTACCACTGCAAAATGTCTGTTCATTTTTCTAGCCTATTTCTTAACTGGGTCTTTAATTTTAGGTGTTTTACTTTTTATGAGTTCTTTGTATATTCTAGATATTGGTCCTCTGATTGAGTAGTAGTTAGCAAAATAATTTTTCCCATTCTGTATGTTGAGGAAGAAATTTCTTAAGCATAATTAAAGTATGCATTTTGAAAGGAGTGCTTGCTTTCAAGAAATGAGGCTCCTTATCATCTGGGACTGAATATATTTATGTATTCTTGGGGTGAAAAGTTGGAACTTTTAAATCTAGAGTAAAAGAAGAAAAACCAGGGCTCAGTTTACAGGTAAAAGGCACAAGGACTTTTATAGACAAAAAGTCCATTTTTCAGGAAAATGACTTGGACTCAGTCTATTATATTTTTTAATTTAGAAATTTGAGAATAAATAAGTAGCCTGAAAAGGAAATAGAATTATACCTTGGGTAATTTTGTGCCCTGAAACTACAGCTTTTTTTAAAAAGAGAATTGAAAAAAATGATGCAGAATTTCAAAACAAGATGATAGGAATTTAACAATGGTTATTATATTGCATATTGTTATGTTCAGAATAGTTGCTCAGATTATTAGATATAGTCATGCAAAACTGATCAAACAATATAAGCATAAGCTGTTCCTTTTAATGAATAGAATGAGTGGTACAAATATCTTAGCTACCTTGTGTGTGTGTATATTTATATATATATATATTTTTCCCCCTTCTTTTTCTCCTTTCCCCAGGCCAGATTTTCTTTCCTTTTGAGCAATTTCTTTCCCTTTCACAATATCTATTGTACCTTTTTGATCTTATTTACTCTTTCAGTTTCTTACACTAGGGAGAGGATGTGATGTTTACATATGGAGTCTGATTGATTTCACTTATGAATATGGTCTCAAGTTGCATCCGCTTACCTATAAAAGCCTCTAGTTTATTCTTCTTTATAACTGAGTAGTATTCCATTGTATAAAAATACCACATCTTTTTTATTCATTTCTCAGTTGGTGAACATTTGGGTTCTTTCCAAGTTTTAGCTATTACAAATTGTGCTTCTATAAACATGGGTGCACATATATTGCCATGGCATGATGTTTTCAATTCTTCTGTAAAAATAACCAGAAAAAGAATAGCTGGGTCAAATGAGACCTCTAATCCTAGATTTTGAGGATTCTCCACACAGATTTTCACAGTGGTTGCACCAGTCTACACTCCCACCAACAGTGAAGAAGGGTTCCTTTTTCCCCACAGCCCTGTCAGCATTTGTTATTGCATGGTTTTTTGAAGATAGCCATTCTTTCTGGGGCGAGATGGAATCTCAGTGCTGTTTTAATCTGCATTTCTCAAATGACCGATGTGTTGATCATCTTATCATATATTTATTTGCCATTCATGGTTTTTCATCTGAGAAGTATGCATTCATCTCAGATGCCCATTTTTGGATTGGGTCTTTGAATTTGAGGGACCCGTTTTTTTTTTTTTTTTTTCTAATTCTTTATAAGTTCTAGATGAAAGTCCTTTGTTTGAGAGACAGTTGATAATTTTTTTCCAATTTGTGGGATTTTTTTTCACTCTTTTGATGATTTCTTTTGAGGTATAAAATTGTTTAATGAGGTAAGGTCCCAGTTGTTGATTATTTGAAGCAATTCCAGTGCAGTTTGGGTTTTGTTCATGAAATCTCTGCCTACCCCTATGTTTTCAAGATTCCTACCTACTTTGTTTTCCAGCAGGTTTAGTGTTTCTGTTTTAATATTTAGATCTTTGATCCATTTTGACTTTAGTTTAGTGCATGGTGATAGGCTTGGGTCTAGTTTTACTTTTCAGCATATGCAAAGCCAGTTTTTCCAGCACCATTTGTTAAAGAGGCTATCTTTCTTCCAGTGAACATGTTTGGCCCCTTATTCAAAGATAACATGGCTGTATGTGTTTGGGATGGTGTCTGCATCTTCTGTTTTGTTCCACTGATTCTCAGATCTGTTTTGAAAGTGCATTTAAAAAAAATACAATTCTAAAATTATGATGATTCTTGTTGTAACATGTATTCATTATTTTAATCCCACTTTATATATATATATATATATATATATTTCACATAAAGAATAGAACTAGCAATATTGAGATAGTTTCATGTATGATTTGCATGTTATTGTATAAACAGTGAGTGCTATATTCAAGCAAACAGCTTGATTCATATTCTTTCCTGTTTTTAGTAATTTATCAGAGGTAAAAATGACACAATATATAAAATAAAAACAAATTCAGAAGAAAGAGTAACAAATGGTGAATTGATTTTATTACTTTGGCTAATTACATCAAAAAAGGTGGCTAGAAGGATCCAATAGTCTACTTATGTGTATTATACAGAAATACAGTATTACTTTATCTAATTCTAAAAGTTTCAGGAGTAAAATTTACAAACAAAAACAACAAAATATTTATATGCAAGATCATTGATTATTTTAGAGAAATTTAATAATTAGCTTAAATATATGATTATTATTTGCATGCAACTATATAAAGGATATTAAAGATCATTTTACTCAATGTTGCATGCATTAAATATGTGATACAGGCCTGCGGGTATAGCACATAAGTACCTGCCTGGCAAGCACAAGGTCCTGACACATATATGTATAAATGTATGTACATGTATACATCTTTATATCCAGTTAATAAATACGTAAATTTATGCATATGCAAATAATGTAAATAAGTTAACTTTATATTGATCAAATATACATATATGTATAATATGTATATATATAGAGAGAGAGACAGACAGACAGACAGACAGAGACAGAGACAGAGAAAACATGATCTAATTTCAAACAGCTATGGTGTTGAGGATTTTAGACCTTCAATTTCCTGCACTGAAGTTTTATTCAATAGTCTCTAAGGAAAGAGAATGATCCAGTATCCCTTAGTGACTATGGCATCGTAAAGAGCACAAGATGATAGTTTTTAAATGGTAATGAGTTAGTATTAAATTTGGGCACAGTAATGAGTTTACACCATTTCAGGCTTTGTCCTTGGTTCAATCTTTGTTTTGAAAGAAAGTGTAAGACTATTAAGAGCTGATATTGTCAGCAGAAATAAAAGTGACACAGACGTAGTTTCTGAGAGGTTTTGACAGAATGTGTACCATGGAAACGATCTCTCAGAGACAAAAATCATGGAAACTGGAAAATAATCCCCAGGTCTACTTATCCTTTTAACTTAGACTTCAGTGATTTTTTTTCAAGCTATATTAATTTCCCCACTAAGAAAACTCCAAAGATAAAAATATAGACTACATTAATACTTTATTCTGTGTGAACTAGAAAACATCAGAAGACCGAATCTTGGCTTTGAATGCTCACTCAGGAATAATCAAGATTGCAGATTCACCTTAGGTAGAGAAAAAGCTTCACCTAGGATGCTTATGTTCCCTTCCCAAGGCCATGTAGCGCATGACTGACAGACACAGCCTCCAGGGAAGTACAATTCTCTCTACCCTTAGTCAGGGACTCTCTTACATGAATTGTAACAAATGCAGAAAATAAACACTAATAAGAATGAACTACACTCTTATCTAACTTTCATTAATCTTAAGGACTTCATTGTGAAAACAATTTCTTTAGAAATCATTTCTCTTTTATATAATGCATAAAATTCATATTAAAACAGTTTCAAAATTCCAATGCATAACCTTTAAACAGACTTCTGTTATAAAACTATACATTCTTTTTTATGAAAAATGAAACAAAATAATTATATATAAGAAACTTCTCAAATAATATATATGGATAATGATGAAAAGCACAAATATTTCTATAAATATATGATCCTTAAATACATTTGACTTTTATTTCATTTAATTTTTGAACACGTAATACATTTTTTATATGAGCAATTGCCATCTGTTTAAAGAAAAAATCTGGAATGCTGTTTTAGCTTGTATAATTCTAAACAATTAGTTCCAGAATTATCTCTGGCACCTTTCATCTAAAAAGAAAAACAGCAACCAAAGAAACATGCTTCAGTTAAAATCAGAATTATTCTATGGATTAAAATGATTATTTTAGGAATTTTTGTGGGGTTTTTGTCTTTTTTGAGGCAGGGTCTCATTATGCAGTTCAGGCTGGTCTTGGGCTCACTTTGTAGCCCAAGCTGGTCTCAAACTCACAAAGATCCTCCTGTCTCAGCCTCCTGAGTGCTGAGATTACAGGAGTGTGCCACCACACCCAGCCTTTAGGATAATTTTAATATAGAGTATACAGCACTATTATGGCTAATATATCAGTATCTCATGTGTTTCTATTCACTCTTTCAACAAGTATTTCATGATTTAATGAAGAATTTCTGTGCTAAATTCTGAGTGGATGACAGGAGATTTAATCATGCAAATCTATACAAGATTCTTAACTAACATCTGTATTCCACCCTAATTTGATGAACAATATTCAAATAAATAAAAGTATACTAATATCTGTAAAATATTTTTATTTTGATGACATAGTGCATATTGACACCCTAAAAATGTGCAAGTTGATCCTTTGATATGTATGAGGGAAAGTTTTCCTGAAAAGATGACTTTTAAGTGCTTATCGAGAGAAAGAACCAATTAACAAAGCCCTCGTATATGAGGAGGGTGAATGCACCATGTGCCAGTCAAGAAGGACAACCACTGGAAACGTGCTTGAATGTGTTTGTCACCTCGGCAGAAAAAGTCAGATGGTAGGTGTTTAGGGGGAATGTGGAGGGCATCGTGGCACAAAATTGCAGAGGCTGGTGGCAGTCAGATGGTCTGTGATCTGTTAAATCCTGTTGGGAATTCACTGATTCATCCTTTGAATTTTCAGTATATGGAGTAATATAAAAACATGTAAATGTTGCAAAAATGTCCTTAATGCTGGGTAAATAAAATGGCTTGAAAGAAGCCAGAGCATTTGGAGGCTAATTAAAAACCCAGGAAAAATTTTATTGTACTTTGAACTTCGAGAAGGGAGTTTTGGAAGTAGAAAGAAGTAGACGAGTTTAAATAGTATTTAGGAGGATAAAGATTAACAAGTACTGATTAGGGAGTGGGTTGGAGAATGAAGTGCGGTGGGGAATGAGTTGATTGGAAAGTGAAAACTACAGGAAAAGTGTGATAATATAGATTCAAATTAAATAACTAGGTGGAATCAGATGTATAATTTGCTTTGGATAAAAGCAAGCACAAGAAAAATATAACTTTGTTGACAATGTAAGATTGTTATTAAAATTGTTCATCTTAAACCTATTTAATGCAACCTCAATATCTACTCTCAGAAAAGATTTTTATGCATAAAGTAAAACATTCTTCAGTTTGAAATTAGTGGGCTGGGGATTTAGCTCAGCAGCTTAAGCGCCTGCCTGGCAAGCACGACGTTGTGAGTTCAATCCCCAGTGCCGCAAAAAAAAAAAAAAAAGTTTGAAATTAGTGCTGATCTTCAGTTTACTATTTATTTACTTTTTTTAGTTTTACAATTCCAAACACATTTATTTACTTTTAATTAAGTTTATTGGTACATTTTAGATATACATAATGATTATATTCATCACAGGGAATTTGTACCCATACATTTTATATATATATATATATATATATATATATATTATATATAGTATATATACATTATATATACTATATATATATTATATATAATTATATATACATTATATATATACATAATACATATATACATTATATATATACATAATTATATATACATTATATATATACACATTAATTATATATACATTATATATACATTTTATATATATATACATAATACATATATACACATTACATATATAATTATATATACATTATATATATACATACATATACATTATATATATATATACATACATATATGCATAATGATATCATTCATTAGAGGAAGTTTGCTGTTCAAATTGAGCTTTAAGATCAGCTATTTCTTTAAAAATATCTGCTGGGTTGTTAATTATAATTACTTTAAGTCTATAGAAAAATGTAAGGAGAATTAACATCTCAAAAATAATGAGTCTTCCCATGCAAGCAAAATATTTATCTTTCCATTTATTGAGTTCTTTCTTTTTTTTTTTTTTTTTGTCTTTTTGAGACAGGGTCTCATTATGGAGTTCAGGCTGGCCTTGGTCTCACTTTGTTTTGTTTTGTTTTGTTTCTTTATTTTAAAGAGGATACAACAAAGGAAAATAAAACAGAATAAAACCAATCAGAACAAACCAGAGTAAGTGATACATGACTCTACAACATTATAAAATCGACAATAGTTACCATAATGCTTTTGTTGTCTTCAAAATAGCTGCAGATACCTTCGGACACAGTAACAATCAAACAGAACAGAATAGAATAAAAACAGTAAAAACAAAACATTGGATACCTTAAAAGACTACAAAACGAGATAACAGTAAATTCAAAATGCCTACCATATATATCTTACTATCATTGAAATAGCTGCTCATGTCACTGGGTATAACATAATCAAACAAAGGAAAAGAGAATAAAACCCAACCCAACAAAACAATAAACAATGTAGGACTTCAGAGTGAGATTATAGGGAATCAACAATGGCTACCACCTTCAGAAGGAGACCCCTCCTATATGCCATGCTGTGTACCACTGTCTTCTGAATAGATGTTCAGACCACTGGCCCTAGACCTGCAAGGTCAGTGAAACACCAAAGCACCATAGGCTTTCAATTGCTTTTCACCTTAATAACTATCACTAGAGCCTGTGTTTCTCTGGATCCACCAGTTGCTTGGGGGAGAGGGTTGACACTTTTGTTTGCCAGCTCACAAACCTGAAGGAGCTGGGATGTAACTGCCACCCCCACACCGTGGGGGCCCATGGGGAGAGGTTTGGCTCTGGAGGTCCTGGTCCAGGTAGTGGCTGGTGCATGGGGCTGTTTCAGGTGGGACAGATCTAGTTCTCCCTCCCCAAAGTCCATGCTGATGCTGACTCACAGGGAGAGACTTGGCTCTGAATGTCCAGGTCCCACAGTGGCCCATGCATGGCCTTCAGTTTACTAAAATTGAGTGTAAAATTATAATCTCATTGAGAAAAAACAATCATTAACATCTGAATAGAATATTACCATATACTTACAGGTTAAAATATATGCTAAAATAAATAAAGTCTATCAGTTAAGACAAGGAAGTTTTACTGATTTGTTTGATTATTGAAGATTCACTCTTCAGAGACATCAAAAATGATTCAAATGTTAAATATCTTTTGCTTATACCCTAAGTTTCTGAGACTTTATCAATAATGCAATTTTGAATACTTCTTAGTTACCATGCTATAAGAATTGTCTTATATTTGAAGCTTACGATGAGTGAATGTGTAAATGGAACCTCTTAAATAAGGTTTCATCAGTGTATAAATTATCATTTGTTCTTTCCATGCAACCTAAAAAAAGAAATCTCTGGAGAAAAGCATGGGGCATTCCATGAACGTTAAACGAGAGTTCTTACCTTTGCGGCATTTGCAGTCTGTTAGAGCAAGACCACTATCAATTTTAAGTGCCCAAGAGTGTTACATGAAGAGCACAAGATTCAGGGTCAAGTGCTAACACACAAGAAAGAATAGTCCATTTTCCTCAGAGGTGGATGTTAGAGTATCAAAAGGGTCAAAGGCAGAGTGTTCTCTCTTCAGATAGAATTAAGTTTAAGTAGAGTTGATGGAAGAGATGTAGTCTCTTAGAGACCTTTGTCACATCTTCTCCTTTCTTCTAAATCATTTAAGACTTCCTCTAACTTCACTGTTCTCAGATAACTTTAGCTCCTTTTCACTAAGAAATGGAAACTATGGGAAAAAAATTCGACAGCAATCCATCAACAACACTATTAAATCTACCTGAGGTCTATCTGAAGCTCTATTCTGTGGGTTACATAATGTTACCATTAATACAAGCTTGATTTTCTTTCTGTGGCAACAATTATCACTCACATCTTTGTATCTCTTCCTTATTGAACATAACTTCAAAATTTGTCTCCTCTTTCTACTTCCCTTGTCAGTATGGTTTTTTTTCTGTTGAATAATTTTCATAAACATAGCAAACTACAATATTTCTTTATTTCAATTTCTTTATTTCTTTATTTCTTTGAACTCTGAATCTTTTCAAATTAATGTATAAACTTCATTGGATCCACTTGTTGAGGAAATTATTTATATTTAAATTGTTAAATCATTTATTTTCCTTCCTTCTCCTTTTATCCTTTGCAGACACATCATTAATGATTCAGTTATATGATACCTTGCCAGTTTTGTCAGGACCTTTAATACACCTTTGATGACAAATCCTATAAAATAGTTGAAGATCAATCACGAGCACTTGACAAAACTAGTCATGACCTAGGTGATTTGACCTTGTCTTTTAACTTTTAGAATAACTCATATATCCACGAGTCACAAATTGATATCTCCAGCCTAGATCCTGCCTCTTAATGCCAAAAAAGTCCCGTGCCTCCTCAGTTACTTGCATTTGGATGTAGAGGAGATGCATCAATGTTTACGTACATAGAACAAAACATTGTTTTTATCTTGGAAAAAACACCTTTCATGGCACTCAAATCCCAGTGAAAATGTACATATATTCTTTTGCACACTAAGACAAAACTTATCAAATCATCCTTGAATCTTTTATCAAGTCTTCAATACATAAACAGTAGTATTAGCTGTTCCATCAAAATTTAGCTCTATTCTGATTTGTCACCAAGTCAATACTGTCATTGATCTCTAATAACAAATTTGAAAACATGTCACACCTTATTACCCTAATGTGTTTAGAAAGTACAAACATTACCCTATGACTTCCAAATACAGTTAGGGTTTATTTATATCTTGGCCATTAGACTGCTAAGAAAGTGTACAATACCATAGATTGGATAGATTTACAATGAATGTTTCCTACAGCAATGGAGGCTAGGAAATTCAATTCCAAGGTATCGGTCTGGACATACTTTCTGCCTTGTAGATGGTATTCTATTAGTTGTGTTCTCATGTGAACTATGTGGGGGGAATTAGAAGAATGGAAAAGAAAATGTCTCATAAACACATTTAAGAGAGCACCAACTTTTTTGCCTATCAAAGGTCCCACCTTAAATTTCATTACATTGGAGAGTAAGCATAAGCATATGAATTCTGAGGAGATATAAGTGTGCATTATCTAGGATTTATAAAGAGAAAATTAATATGAATATTGTTTGGCCAGGTAAACAATTATCATTCTTGCATATTCTATTGTAATATATAGCTATTTCATTTCATTCAGTATTTTCTGGTACAAATGGGTAACTTGTTGTCTATTATATGCTTTCACATCACATAACAACTAGAATAAAAAATTAATAATAAAAAGCTATAGTTGATTGAGTAGAACCACTGTTATACCACTGCTGCCTAGAAAAGTAAGTGCTGAATTAGAACATACATTTATAAAGTGTATTTAGCAGAAATATATTTAATAAGTACATAAAACTTTCACATCATTTTTATTACAGAGTTTGAAGATATAACCAATAGATAAAATAAACATTTGGTTAGATTACCAATAAGGCAAGTGCATTAATTTTAAAAAAAAGTATTTAATTCTTTGGCTCCTAAAACAGCCTCATAGAATTAAAGATAGGTCTATTGCTTTCATTTATTCGTGTGGTAAAAATCACAAAACTGTTTAAACACATTACCCTAAGAATAAGCCTGAATCTTTCATTGTATATTTGTACATGGAGTACTAGAGCCTTTTGCTTAATGCTTACGACTACATTTACTAAAATAATTGAGAAAATCTCTCCTGAATGCTGATGGGTAGAGCCATCTGTTAATGCAGATCTTAGATTATGTAGCACTGTTTAAATCTATATGTGGTGGGCAATAAAAATTTAAAAGCAAAACTTTTTTTATTCCAATCCCACTCACCTCTACTCTAATGGTTTCTTTGTCCTGCCAAGTGGTTAAAGCTGAAATTTTGGATAGAGACAACTAGAAGTTGGGAACAAAAGGGAGTAACTTTGCTATCTGAATGTGTTATCATCTTTTAATGTTGTATCTAATAATATTTTTGAAAATTTCAATATGGATTCATGGGAAAATAGATTATATACTTCATGTGTAAAAAAAAATGGATGAAATAGTAGTGCCCCAAAAGTCAGGTTATAAAGCAATCAAATTAAAAAATGGATTGTACATTTTGCACTGATGTTAGGTGGAAGCAAAAGAGAGTGCCAGAAAAAGAATCTTCAAAGATCAAAATGAAAGAGCCAGGAGGGAAAAAGAGAGCAAGGATAGGTTTAGGCATTATCTTTTTCTTTTTCCAGTAGCAAACCAAAGGCTTAATGGAATTAATCATTTTTACACAATGGATCATTCAGAAAGAAGCATTGCAAATGGAACCCTTTCAAAGCACACAGAAAATGATGGCAGAAGTCAATAAAGAAACATAAGAATAATTCCAACAAAGAAGGACCACAAAGAAGAAAAAGGGTTTTAAAAATCCATAAGTTCATTTTATAAATTTCCCAGTGAATATTTTGATAAAAAATGCTATACTTTTTAGTATTTTAACCATGAAAGAGTTTATATATATTATATATTCATATTATAATATTTGACATAATAAATTAGTATGATTATAAATTTAATTACATTGTATTCTTTTTAACACATTCTATATTATTTTTCCTTACCTTAAAATGAGTACATATTTAGGTGGAACTGAGATAAGCCGAATAAATCACTTCAGGTGTTTTTATTGTCTTTGATGTTCTGGAATAAACAGTTTCTGAGAAATAATTTATTATGTATTTGGAGAACTTTTGGCACTGAAAGTGTGGGTTAATAGACTGATAGATATTTTCATTATTTGTTCTGTCAAATATAAAGTATTAATTTTGAATAGTTATTTTGCGTTCAGAAATTACAGGCTGTGAAATTTTATTGTAAAATTCACTCAGCTGTTTGGAACTCTTTCACAGTGTAAGATTATATATCATATAATTATGAGAATTCAGGGCAAAAAATAATATCAGATGATATTCTCAAGAGAATGTTAGATATTTTTGTAACAGCCTTGAAATTGTTTTTTTAAATATTGTTATGTGAAATATCTGCTGGGTTTATATGAAAATGACTGAATGATTTGTTTCCTTAAATGCATACTTTAGGAATCATTTCTTCAATAAATAGTCATAAAAGTTTTTAAACCTCAAGGGCCTTCTCACGTCAGTCAATTTCTGTTGTCTCCCACTCTGAAATGTAATGAATGGACCAACCATTTCTCCATGAACTTTGACAAATTCATTGCATGAGCAAAGAGTAAATGATTTTCAGTTTGACCTAGGAAAATCATGGCTATGATCTTAGTTATCAAAAGTGAGAATGTATGTCTTTTAGATGTTGAAGAATATGCTTGCCCTTGTCTTAGCTTAAATTTTCTCTTTCTACCAAAATGGTCTCACAGCACAGCATAACTAAAAGTTAGGTAAATTAGTCTGCAATTATCGATACAACCATTTAGTTTGATAGTTTTAAGACTTGGGATAATTGTGTTGGATGGTTATATGTGCTGAGAGAGAACAAACTGAATAGACTTAATCAGTCTTTTTATTTTGAGAATTTCATAAAATAAACAGCACTTGAAAAGTGCATTATGAAGAGTATACTTTTTTGGGGGGACAGGGTCTTGCTATGTATACCATCTTGGCCTCAGACTCATAGATACCCTCCTGTTTCAACTTCCTGAAAGCTGGGATTAAACACATATGACACCACACCAGCAAGAATATGCTCTCTTATGTGGTTTATATGAAGTGTTAAACTCAATTTTATTTAAATTGATATAATCAAATAAATTTACAGATTTAAATATTTTTGATGAATTACTGGATAAAACGATGGATGACATGTCTATTCATATTACCAAAATCTAAAACCTATAATATGGTTAAATAGTATGAGAACCTTTATTCATTATGAAGGCAGTATTTTCTAAATTTGACTGTTAAATCTTTTATTTGTAGTGTACCTTTGATAACTTATTTTATGAAGTATACTTTGAGAAATTCCATTCAGCTGTTCTGAGGCTTCATTTTCTCCATGTTTCCCATTTCTCACATTCTTCACTAATAATAGACAACACAAGGCATTAAATAGAAATTCAAGATACTATCAGAAATTCAGCAAAATTGCATGAATTTACATTGATTTGCATTATTCTTCCCACATCTCAAAAACAGACAAGCAAACAAAAACTCTTCCAACTACATTCTGACTTCTTTTGTTTTTCTTAGAATTTACTTTCATACTTCGTTCTTTAGTCCCTTCAGTTTTCCTCATTATCATTTAAAAATGCTATTCCCCTCTAATGTGTTACTGTTGAAGTTATAACAGAAAACACAATAAGTTTGTTGCTGCATCTCAAACTGCTTTCACGGTAGTAGATCCTGCTACATCCTGGAAGAAAATTCTCAGTCAACAAAATACCTCCAAGTCTATGAGTGCATTTATTTATATGTATCAGATGTGGACTACACAAGTGAAAACTGAGTTATTTTATTATATGTTTTTGATTGTGAATTTGTTATCTTCCCATTCTTCACCACATTTTTATGCCCTAGAGCTGGAAAGGTTAGGAATAGTAGCTAGTGTGTTAGAAAATAAAGAATTAAGTAATATGTTGGATAAAACTACATTACGAATGAGCAATACAGAGAAAACATTGGCTTAGATGGCTAGGGATATTTGACATTGAAATAATTTTAAAGCTTCAATAATTGTAAAGAGGTGATTATTTCAATACCTATATCTGATTGCAGATCATGTGAATATTTTGAAACCTACATCTAAATAAAGTTCATGTTTTGAGAATTTATGCCTTTAGGCAATTTCAGAAACTGTACCTACGTATATCTGAGAGACTATCTTTTTTTACTCTAACTCCTGAGTTAGTATATGAGTGCTACACTACCTATTCTTTGATCCATTTTCTCCAGTAACTTACTCTAGGAGATGTGTTACTTACATTCTTACAGTGCCGATAGTGGAAGGGGTAGCCTCAATTCAGAGGTTGACCTTCTGTTACACATTCTAATAATGATTAGCATTAGGAATACGGCCAAGCTAGCTACAAAGAGGGCTGATAAATCATCATTATTGTGCATGACTATGTGCTTTACTAAACATAAATATACTATCTGTTGTTTTGCTTCTATTTATGTTTCTGACCTAAACTTTTGGCCAGTAGGAATAATGCTCACCTTTCAAACCCTTGAATCTTGTTTTATATAATAATGCTGAAAGTTCATACAAACAATTCACAAAATACTTAACACTTCAAATTGCCTCTGGTACTGTAAAACTGAACTACCAAGATTTATTGTAGGGAAGAATTTGCAACAATTTTTTTCAAATCGCCCCCCTTTTGAGCTGGCAAATTTGCTGAGTGATCTTATTCTGGGTCAAAACAAGAAATGAACAAATATTATACCATTTCATCACTGCAGTATAAATCACAACAAAAAATATTCTCAAGGTAATTCAGTAAAGAAATGAGTGCATACTGATACTTAAATAACGCAGGCTGACAAATAGAACTAGTGACTGGATTTCAAGATAGCATTTGATAAGCATGGAATATTTTACCTAAATGGTGTGGAGATGAAATTCCCCTAACAGCAAATTGCTCCTATTCTATATTTAGAAGACAGGCTATTAGATACATGTATAGATAGAGAATATAGGTTCAATTTTTCCCTCAAAATGCACTTTCATATTATTAATTATACTCTTTTCTAATTAGAAGACATGATGTGAATTATTTTGTAATAAGCTGGGGATCATAGTCAAGTTAGGCCACAATATAAAGATCAATTATTTTATTACTTAACAAAGATAAAAATTTCTGTTTTAGTACTAGTTCAAGGTCATTGTTACATTGGTTGACAGCTGTGCTCCATAGAAACACAGCTCTCTTCTATGGCATTTCTATATTCTCAGATATATTTACTACTTGAGAGCAGTTTATTTTCTTATCGTTGGATTACATAATTAACTTATTAGGGGACTTTTTCAAACTTTAAACTCAAAATTTTAAGTCCCCATCCTCTTTTATTTTTGGTACTGGGGATCGAACTCATGACCTTGTGCTTGCCAGGCAGGTGCTTGTGCCACTGAACTGTATCCCTGGCTTGCCATATTTTTTTAACCCCTTATTAAGGAAACAAATTTTGGAGTTGGCTTACAATAGGAAATTTGCAAAATTTAGAAATCTCCTAATAAAATATTTTTATGTAGTGGCTATACCTGCCATTGCAGACTATCCACCATTTTTATGTAAAAACTGAAGCAAGTTATTTAATCCATGTATGTCCACTCATCCAAAAAAGAAAGTAATAATAACACCAGTCTTGTTGGTATATTAAATTATATCGTAGATTGAGGTAGCGTAGAAAAGTAGCAAAGTCATAAAAATATTCAACAGGTTGTATTGAATAACATCCATTCTAGCGATCAGCACCCTGAGATGAAGTGAGGTTTTATGGTCATTTTTGTTGTTTGTTTCCAATCCCTAAAGTGCCTGACATTTATCAGGTATGAAGAATTTGTTGAGTTCAAATATTTTAAGGTACTAGATCATTTTCATTGTTTACCTATTTGTTTATACAATGAAGCTAATAATAGTCAAATTACGGGTCAATATCTGAGATACATAATGTTTGTGAATTAATATGTTGGAGTGGAAATGATTGAATTTGAATGATGAATCTGCCACTCTCTAAGGTTTATTTAATCTCCTGGAGACAACTTATCTGATTGGGAACATGGCATCAATACAAGTATACTCTTCAGATGTTAATTATAGGATCAAGTAAAATAATATACAAACCAAATGTATAGATAAGGACCAAAATATATAACACATATTGTGAAATAGGAAGAAAATGTTCAAATGTGATTGGGAACTGTAGGGGTGGGAGGTAAGCAAAGGAAAAGGAAAAAGAAGAGCAAAGAAGGAAAAAATGGAAACGAATCTTTAGTAAATAAGGAGAGGGCAGGGCATGGGGAAAAAAACAATTGAGTTATGTCACAAACAGGTACAAATTCCCTATGATGAATGTTATCATTATATAGATCTACAATATACAATAAAATTAATTAATTAAAAAGATGATATACATAAAGCACTTAGCATGGTGCATGGAAAGGTTAAAATATAGAGATACGATTATTATTATTATCATCTGAATCATTATTAAAACTGAAGTGTTCTATGCTGTAATTACATTAACATTCCCTGGGCCTATTTTTTCCTTTCTTGTTTTATCTTTCATTAACATTTAAAATGCTTGTTTCCTCAGTAGATATGTTTCATACCATTTTATATTCCATCTGTTCTCACTAGTATAAGGCTGCAATGAATGCCAACTGGTGATTCATCTTAGTGATTTAGAAGAAGTGTTCTTTAGATATAAAATAAAGTAAATTACTTTCTCTGTGATAATTTATCAAGTTTTTCTCCCTTAAAAGAGATATTGTTTAACAGCGGTGACATTCAGTAACCTCTCAGACGTGTGATCTCCTCCAGATATCTTTTTCACTTAAATGAACTTTTTTTTTTTTTACCATTTTATCCCTAAATTGCAATACTCCTCTCAGCCATTAGCTCTCTGACTCTATAAGGACCATTGCTAGAGAAGACTACACTTCTTACCCTATGAAAATTCTCTCACTAATAAAAGAAAAGCAAGAAATCTTCGACTATGTTATCAATGCTCAATCAGTTTTGTTTTTTTTTAGTGGAGACTATTTCTTTGAAAAGATTGCTGTGTATCATTAAATCTTTCTCCTGCATCATTTTGAATAAACTCTGACTTTTATGAGATCAGGTATTACAGTCTTCTCTACTCTTGAAGAGAAACTTATTGCAAGTATCTATCATTCAGATAATCAATAAATGTACATTAACTTAATCTAAAGTGTAGGTATGTGCTATGAGCTATAGACGTTAGCATAACTGGAGCGTTGCCTCTACTCTCCTGCATCTAGGACAAGAGTAGGAGAAAGGCTGAATCAAAAGCATGCACAGTGTAAATGTGGTTTATTTAAAGTCTAAATTCACAGATTCCAGCACAGTAATTGTGGAAACTAAGGACAATGTGTATATTTTACCCTGTGTATTAATTGTACTAACTTTGTAACTTCCTGAACCTCATTTCACTGTCAGTAACTATATTTAAATACAGTCTACTATGAAGAAATAGAAGTCATTTATTTTAAAAATGCAGGCTCTTCTTTCTCATATTTTCTACTGAAATAGTGCCAAGATACATAAAGTACAAAACCCCACTAAATCATCAGAAAGATCACATATCATGAAAATTTATTAACTGTCTGATTTCAAGAGTTCAATCATCTCTATATTTCTACAGGTATATTAACATTCAAGACTGACTGTTTCATACGCTAAAGACTAACACTTCCAAAATGACCTTTTTTTCCTTCAGTACAGTATTTAATCTTGGACTACAAAATAATTGTGCAATCATAGTTTGACCTTTAGAATGCTTTATAATGATTGCCTTCCCTATATGTAGAATAATTGTTTTGTTACATGTGCTTCATTAGTCAGAATGTTTTTACCATTAATAAAGAAGTTTATAATTCCACCTGGAAATTCAGAATCAAGAAAAAGTTTTAAATTTCTGATAAAAATTTTTCTCACAAGATTAGTCTTTGACTTATAACATCTATGGGAATTTATTAAGGTATGTGAAGTAAATCACACTCCTACATCATATTTAGACTATTTTCTTATCTGTCTTGAGTTATAAGAACACTTACCAGGGTTGAGACTTTTGGAAAGAATTGAAACATAACACTTACTCAACTTTCTCAGGATTCCCTTAGGAAACAAAATCCACATCTTTTGGTCAGTTGAGTGATGTGCTGACTGAACAGCTACTAGGTATGTCTTAAACAAGTTTTAGTATAAAGTATTATGTCAGAGTTTGCTTCCAGGTTTTAGGAAAGATTCATATGGAATCTTCAGGGGATAGAATGAGCATGGAGTTCTCTTGCTCTCTGAATGAGCATGGTTCTAAATGTTGCTTGTGGCCAAGTGTGCTGAGTGTATCAGAGTGATAGGGAAATAGTTCACATATGTTTTATGTGCTCCTTTTGAAAGTATTTGTGCCCACGAATTACAGAGGCATTGGTTTTTCAGGTCTCTTATGTTTATTTCAACAGTGTGATTATACAGAATCTTTTGAAATAATACAAAGATGTGATCAAGTTTTATTCTGGAGCTGAAGTATCTTTTGTTTGAGTGCACAAAATTCTTTCTTTTAGCTACATAGAAAAATAACTTAAATCTTCATGCCTCTTTCACCTCAAGTGTAGAATAGGAATAATAATGATACCAACATCAGAGTGTGTTCAAGAAGAAAAACTGTTTCTATATAGGTACAATGCCTGCTATATAAGTGGTATATAGAATCACTAGGTAATCCGATTCATGGGATTGGATGGAATTAAGCTAGGATCTCATAATAGAAAAGCCTGCTTCTTTCTTTCTGTTTGCCTTTCCAAATCAAGTTCCAGTGCTTCTTTCATTTGTTCTCTGTTTATCAGCATCATGCTGCTGGTTGCTAAAATCTGCAGAGCAAATGACTGGCCTTTCCTCTCTTTTAGTGTCACATTATATCGAAAACAGAAAGGGAGAAGCAGAGAGAAAGAGAGAGAGAGCCAGAGAGAGACACAAAGACAGAGATAAACACAGAGAGGCAGAGATAGAGACAGAGACAGAGAGGCAGAGACAGAGAGTTCTTTTGTTGCTTCCATACCCCTCCTGCAATGTTCTTCTCCTTCCAATGGATATGGTATCAGACAAATTTCTCTACTATAAATACTGACCAAACATCCAATTATAAGCTGTGTACCTGGTGCACTCACTGTCTCCTTACTTTCACTAGAATATGAGAGCAAAATCTTCTCACTGTCATTGATCACTGGATGCTTCACTGTCCCTTGTCAAATCCTAACTGGGTCCACCATTTGATATGTAATCCCATCATCAGTTAAATATGTTGAGCACAATGAGTATGCTATCATTCTCTGTGGTCAATTACACATCAGATGAAGTCAAAAGTTTCAGTAAATGTTTCTTCAAGCCTAACTCAGAGACTTCTGAAAAGTCTCTATTATGTAATCATGAAGTACTTATTGTTTGTTTGTGTGAGATTGTAAAGAAACACAGAGACTGTCATGAAAAGTATTTTGTTTATGAAAATTGACATTTTTTTAACTCTATTTTTCAATGTGAAGTAGAGAAAATGATTCTTCTGCATCCTGTTTCTGTGTAACAATCCCATCCAAAGCTTAGTGGCAAAAAGGAAAAAAAATCATTTGGCTCATCATTCCCTTTGTTGGCAACTGGACCTGAGTTCTAGGAAATGATCCTTCTCACATTGAAGAGATTGGAGGCTATTTTCTCATGAGAATGTACTGTCACTACTTGTTTATGGAATGTTTCTTAGGGCAGTGGGAAAAGCCGCAATCCTCTTGAAGATTGAATGCAGAATTCGTGCATGCTATTCCTTCCACGTATCAACCAAATGAAAATAAGATAGCCCAGATTCAAGGCATAGAGAAATAGATTTCAATTCTTGATAGGAGGAGTTGTAAAGAATTTATTTCCATTATTTTTTAGTCTACTATAGTTTCAGCTCTGAAAAGCAGGTGATGGTAGTTCCAAAAGAATCAAACATTCCACAAAAAGATCAGAGATACTGGTAAAATAATGAAATCCAGCTTCCTTTTTGTCCATGACTAGATATTTGTTAAGGTCCTGAAAAAGTGTCTTTTTCTTCTACTATCATCAAAGCAAAGCAGCAAGTAGTAACAATACCTTTTTGGGAACTCCAACATGTGTTTTCCATTGACCTGATTCTGGAGGTGGCTTGTAATACTTTCTGTTTAAAGTTTTGATATTTACTGAAATATTTCATGACAATAATGTGAAGCAAGTATAGGACAACAATGTGGCTTCACAAATCATGGTGACAATGTTCTAGTTCCTGTATCCTGCTCATTTCTCAAATTCTACATAGAAAGCCCAAAAAGTAGTAACTAAGAACCTTTTCATTTTCTGAAGTTCCAGGTGAAGCACAGGTGCAAAGAAAGCTGGAGAATTTACCTGAATTGAAGAGATTAATTATCTTTAAAAGGCAACTTTGTATTGTTTAAAGGCAGGTGGTTTACCAGTTAGCATTAATTGGTCTTGAATAGGTGAAGAGCCTCCTGGATAGGATATTGGATCATGGAAGTGCTACAGTCATCAGTGAATGAATCCCCTGATGCTCTTTGGTGAATTTACTGGTCCAGTTAAAGAAAGTAGGTCACAAGGGTTGGGGATTTAGCTCAGTGGCCTAAGCACCTGCCTGGCAAGTGCAAGGTCATGAGTTTGATCCCTTGTGCCAGAAAAAAGAAAAAGAAAAAAAACTTAAGAAAGTAGGTCACTGGGTTCACGCTTTTTTAGAGTACGTCTCTCACCAGTGCTCTTCCTCAGTGTTCTACTTTCTAGTCACTATGAACTGACCAGTTTTTCTCTGCCACATATATCAGCCATAGCGTTTTTGTGTTTGGAACCAGCCAAATTTAAGAAACTGTGAGTCAAATTAAAGTTCTCCATTAATTTATGAAAATTTGGTATTTTGTGCCCAGGAAGGAAAAAGATGATCAATACAAAAACTGGTACCAGAAATATAGCATCACCACTGTGATTGTAACTGATTGTGTGATCCAGACTTTGAAATTGGTTTGTAGGAGGAGAATGGAAATTTTGACGAATCAGGCTAGAAAAGTCCTAGAATTATGGTAAGAAGAGATTGCTGGTCAGTTCTGGGAAGTTCAAAAGATCAGAAAGCTGATTTCACTTTTTCTGGGAATATGCCCAGAAGCGGAATAGCTGGGTCTAATGGGACTTCCAGTCCTAGCTTTTTGAGAAACCTCCAGATTGACCTCCACAGTGGTTCCCCAGTCTGCACTCCCACCAACAGTGGAGAAGGGTTCCTTTTTCCCCACAGCCTCTCCAGCATTTATCGTTGGTGGTTTTCTTGATCCTGGCCATTCTTTCTGGAGTGAGATGAAATCTCAGAGTTGTTTTAATTTGAATTTCTCTAATGAGCAATGATCCTGAACATTTTTTCATGTATTTATTTGCCATTCATATTTGCTCAACTGAGAAGTCTGTTTTCATCTCAGATGCCCATTTCTGGATTGGGTCTTTGAATTTCGAAGGCAATAGGAACAGCTCTTTTGAAAAATGAGACACTATAGTAGCCATTGCTCATTTCCTGTTATCCAACTTGAAGACCTGTAATGCTATTCTCTTTTATCTGGTTTTATACTACTTTGTTTTGTTTGAGTTTATTGTCTGTAAATGTAAGAACAACCATTTTGAAGAAAGCAAGAGACACGAGGGTATCCATTGTTAATCTCCTGTTGTTATGTTTTGAAAACCTGTATAGCTTGCAGTGTTCTCCTTTGAAATGCTATATTATGTTTGACTCTATACTGTTTTCTTTTGCTTTTTTCATTCTGTTCTGTTTTGTTTTGTCCTATTTTCTTTAAAAAAAAAAAAGATCAGAAAGCTGATAGGAGACTAATGGCCAGGGTCATGAGGTTCAGGTTGGGATAAGATATTATTGGGAACTGGACTAGTGGTCATGCATGTCACATTCTGGAAGACTCTGTGTGATCTCAATTTAAAGGTAGTGAAGTGGTAGAGGAGATTTCAAGGCAGCTTAAAGTTCAATCTGTATGATGAGTTCCACATCAAGGGTGCTTTTATTCAGACTCACAGTGAGAATGGGGACCTAAAACCAGAGTAGAAATATTGGAAAATTTTAAATTTTGGTCAGAAAAAAGCCAGTTATGGCAAAAGGAGGTGTTGATGTGAATGGCGAATGGGGAGAAAAAATGAAAGAAGAAAAGAAGAAACACTGAACTGGGACAAGAAGAAAGTTTCCTTGAGGACATCAAGTGTCTTGGGAATCAGAAATATCCCCTCCATTGAAGGATCAAGTGTATGAAAGTATAAATATTTAAGAAGAGGGGATCTCAGCCGGGCGTGGTGGCTCATGCTTGTAATCCCAGCACTCGGGAGGCTGAGACAGGCAGATTGTTGTGAGTTCGAGACCAGCCTGGGCTACAAAGTGAGCTCAAGGCCAGCCTGAATGGCATACTGAGACCCTGTTTCAGAAACACCAGGGCTGGGGATCTAGCTCAGTGGCCTAAGCGCCTGCCTGGCAAGTGCAAGGTTGTGAGTTCAATCCCCGGTGCTACAAAAAAAAAAAAAAAAAAAAAGAAGAAGAAGAAGAAGGGATCTGGATCCTTACATGGAGACCATCTGGGGTATTTGCTGTACCTGGGCACCCTGAGACTACTGAACTCACAATTTTAGAGAATCTTGACTACAGCCAGGGCTGAAGGGAGATTTTGTCATCTATACAGAATGCAATGGTTGTGAGATCACAGAGCCTTCTACCAAGATATCAAGGATAGCCTGGAAGCCCATGTGAAATGGCTCTAAGAGGAAGTATGTGAAGATATGGTAAAGAATCCAAAGACCCCAGACAGAGATAACAGGAACATGGACTATCTGTTAGGTAAACCTGCAGGATAAAAGCAGAGCCAACTGCACAACCAGTAAGACCATAGGTTGGAGTCTCAACCTCTTAGGAATCTGTATCTCCCACCATGTACCCCAAATTCTGGAGATGGAAATGCAGTACTTGTGTTTTTTCTGATGGTTTTTGGCACTGCTTTCGTTCAGTATGATTCTATCCTCTTATTTTTCTATTTTGGAATGAGACATTTAACCTTTATCATTGTACCTTGGAAATGCATAACTTGATCTTGAGTTTTAAAGAACTTAATGACTGTAGTTTGCCCTGTGTGTCAGAGGAGCTCTTAACTTGAATTTTTCATTTCTTTTTTGGTATTGATCGTCGAAACCCCTTCTATGTCTTTTACTCATAATACTCTTAATACAACTTTCATAGGTATGACTAGTTACTCTCCTACATTGGGGTGAATATTTTTTAACTTCATCATATGAGAGGGTATAGTGATGTATATATTTCTGCATAGTATTTATTTTCTCAAACATAATCCACTCCATTTCCATCTATTTTGCTACTAATGCTATATTTCATTTTAATATCTGAAAAATGATCTATCATATACATTTTACATTTCACTTATACATCGATAAATATCTAGGCTTATTCTATATATTATTATATGTCATACTTCAATAATAAAAGCAAAAAAAAAAACACACACACAATCCAAAAAAGTGGGGAAAAGGTAGGAAAAACCCTCTCAAAAGTATAAGTCCAAGATGCTTCCCAAATTTCTAAATGAAGCGCCAAAATCAGTAACACCCCGCATCACAACATGATATCACTTCACTCCAGTAGGAAGCGTTATTACCAAGACAAAAAATAGCAAATGTTAGTGAAAATGTGAAGAAAAGGAAACACTTGCACACTATTGCTGGGAATGTGAAACTGTGCAGCCATTATCCAGAAAACTGTGGATGTCCCCCAAAATTTTAAAAATGTCTACCATGGGATCCACCTTTTCACTTTTGTGTATATATACAAGGAAAATACCAGTGTATTTAAATGGTTCTAGTACATCAAAATTTAGCAATAATTTTTGTTATGTTTATGTTAATAAATATATTTTTAAAATGTATTTTAAACAAATAAGTCATTTGTTTAAATTCCTTATTGGTAGAAGTTAATCACAATGTGATTAAAATACAAAACTTTGGTCTTCAGCATTTACTTACAAACATATGTACATGTACATACAACATCATGCAGGTACACACGCAAGCACATGGCTTTTCTGTTCCCTTTTCCAATAGAAATGCTATACTGGTTCCAAAGGAGTATCTAAAACAGCATCTATAGGATTTTGATTCTAAAATTTGCTTCCACCCACCACGTGGTTCAGACTCACATTATGTCGGTATGAATGTGACTTTTCATCTCATAATCAGTCGCAGAGGGGAAGATTTCTTCTCTGGACATATACATTACTGAGTAAACTAAGGAAGTTGGACACTTGACAACTTCAAAAGTAGAAATGTTAAAAAAAAGAAATAAAAGATAAACTAGCAGAGATCATCTATTCTTATTGTTTAATGTTTCCCTAGCTATTTATTGATCTATCAACTGTCTATTTATCATATGGTTTTGCATTCGTGAAGTACACTTGGCTAGGAAGTTGATGAATGCCAAAAGAGTACACAAGACCTTTGATATGCATATATATATATATATATATTTTTTTTTTTTTTTTTTACAGCACCAGGAATTGAACTCATGCCCTTGCGCTTGCCAGGCAGGCGCTTAGACTGCTGTTAGATCCCCAGCCCTGTTTTTGAGACAGGGTCTCACTATGCCATTCAGGCTGGCCTTGAGCTCACTTTGTAGTCCAGGCTGGTCTCGAACTCACAACGATCTGCCTGTCTCAGCCTCCCGAGTGCTGGGATTACAGGCATGAGCCACCAAGCCCGGCTTGATATGCATATATTATTCCTTAGATTTTTATCATCTTGGTTGTCACCAGATTATAACTTAAATGACTGAAATTATTTGTATGCTTATTTTGTACATTTGAAGTTTCATTTTAAAATAAATTGTAATTATAGTCTTTTTTTCTCATAAATTGAGATGGCATAAGGGTGAACTTTCTCCTCTTTTGCTCAAAACAAACTTTCATTTCTACATGAAAACACAACTTCGCTATGAGATTTGTAACATATTTTAGCTTGGGGCTTTCCTGTTTGATCACTTATTTGCACTATTTTTCTTTTGTAACTGTTCATAGAAATGAGTAGAAAAGGCCTTTCTATCAAAGATGAGGAGAGTTCTCAATTAATGTTAAGTTCACATACTTGATCCCAATTTACAAATGTGTTTTTCCTTCATATGCAGAAATATATCAAAAATTCTTATGAAACATTAAGTACACATTTGTTTTTCTTCTGAAATTTATTTATTGGCTTCTATTTCCTGGTTGCACACATACTTATTCTTAAATGAAAAATTAATATAAGATTTAAAAAATAAATAGAACTTATTTTAAGAAACTGAAAATAAAAGCAAACAAATAATTAATTGATATGTTATACATTACCAAAAAGAAAGTACTTAAGCTCTATTAGCTGTAGCTAAATAACAAAAGATTTTTGAATACTTTTTATAGGGATTCAGATTACTCTTATATTTGACATAGATTTGCATTTAAATACCTTTTAACATTGTTTCTAAATTATTTGTTATTCAGGGAGCAAAAATAATGGTTATTGCATTGAAGTTTTAATGAATAAATGTTGAGGATATTTAATATAATTTCAAGATAATAAGTGTGAGAGTAGATTAATAATGAAATATGCAGAATGCAAACTTTCATTATAGCTGGAAGGCTAAAGAATTAATTTTACAGACCATGAAATGGAATAACTTCCCCACTATTTTATTAACCAATACTTTAGATCAGTATAATCAACTCTCTCATTCAGAACATATCTATTTTCTTATTTAGTGGCAGTAGATTGGCAATATCATCAGTTCATTAGGCTAATATAATTCAGTAAATAACTTCTAAGTAAGAATTAGGTCACATTACATGATTATTTCTTGATAAGATGCCTTGTTTCATTAAGCATATACAGTACACCAAGATTTCTGAAGTTCAAACAAGTGTGAGTCTTTTGCCTACATTATCTTTTTGTATGTTAGGCAGTTTACTAGCATGCTGCAAATAAATGACATTTATCAGAAAAATAGAAAAATATTTGGAATTCTACAAGCTCTCTAATAAATCTTTCTCATTGAAAAGTGAGTGGTGACTCAAAATTTGTTTTCTTTCTATGCACATTTAAGTTTGAATATACAAATGACAGCATAGGAGCAACTTTCTGCATTTAAAAATAATATTGTTGTATAGATGAAAACAATGACCAAAAATCAGTAATGAACTTCCATTTAGCATGCTATTCTAGTTTAACCCATGGCAACATATAGCTCTTCCATTGACAGGTTTTCCTGGCATTTAGAAAATATTCATATCTTGACAAATTTAAGTCATGCTCAGGAAAAGGTGGACAGATGTGTGGTCCAGTAAATGAGAACCACCATGATGTATCCACCACCCCTCCTCCCTTTGTTAAATGATTTGAGTATCATTGGCAAAAAAGATGTAGCATTTTATTTAATTGGCAAGGATAAAGTTGTCAAGTTTAGTTTCACTGATAGTACTGACCATTCCTTGGTTCTCTCACTCCCATATAAAGACAATGTTTTGGGGACCACAAACTATATATTGAGTCTAGGGGATGTCCAAGGCCATCCTTGTCCTGCCCTTTGAACCAGATTGGAACATGGAAACTTCCTGCTTTCCTCTGGCCATGACTGAAGCCCTAGGGCTAGTGATATTGTGGCACTCATAGGGCAAGATAAGACTTGCTGAGGATGATAAGGCACTTGGGGAAACTACAGATTCCTTATTGCCCCCTTTCTGTCCTTGCAAGAATGCTTTGTTTTTCTTAGTAACCCATCAAAGGCACCATTACTGTTTCCAGAAACACTCCCTATCTTCACCCATTGTCCTTGACATAGACGTAATCAATAAATACTAAGGTTCCGGCTGCCTCGTGACCTTTTGTTCTCTGTGAATAACTGGTTACCCATTTCCTTGTCGCACCACCATTTTGTCTGTTGTTCTTTTTTTCCACTGTGTGTCATAACACCTGGCAAGAGATTGGGACCTACTGCGGGGCCCCTAATAACAATGTCTTTCGATTATAGGCAACTATCTTTGCAATAAATATAGCAATGACCAGTGTCACGTTCAATATTATTCCTTGGAATAAGACTTAGTTGCTTCTGGGCCTCAACTTCATTTGGTATTTTTCATAGATTAATCTAAAAACTATCTTTCAAAGATTTAAACCATCATACCAAAATGTATGTTCTGACTGCAAATAATTTTACAGTGTTTTTTTATCCCATACCATTAAAGAGTTTGTCAAGCTTTCATTGTTACTTTTCTTTAAAATATGAATACAAACATATATTTCTAATTTTGACAGGACTCAAACATACATGTTTTTGTGTTTAAGAAAAGTAGATATATCTAGTGTTATGACTCCTTTTGACTTATTTTCAAATTAAACATAATAATATACATAATTCTATAGAAATATTCTTGATTACAGATTAATTTTCCCATCTCAGGGGAATAATTGATAGAAATCCTCTATTCATTTTAATTTAGATATTTTGGGGAAATTATTGCCTAACCTCTTTTACTTTTTTTGTAATTTACTAAAAACTACTTTTAAAGTGCTGGATGCTTTCTATAAAGTCTTTATATATTTACTACATTTTTGTTATTAAAAAAATATCTGACACTAGGCAGCTTATGAGAAAAAGAGATTTAATTATCCCACAGGTTTAAAGCAAATTCTAAGATTAGAAAACCTTACTGTAGATTCAGCTCCTAATGAGGGTTTAATTGGTAGGAGTATATCAATGGTAGGAGTACATGTCCAAGATCTCACATGGGAAGAAAAGAAGCAGACGAAGGGAGTGACTAGTCTTGCTGTTTTATGTTAACCTTATCATGAGAACTAACCACTGTCTTGTGAGAAATACCTTATTCTCTTCTGAAACCAGTGTCCCTAGTAACCTACTGACCTTCTACTTGCCTCAATCTTTTAACAGACCAATGATGTTTTAATATTGCCTCGCTTGGGACTAAGATTCCAACACATGAATCCTTAGGAGGCAAATCACATCCAAATCATAGCATCTTAATTATTTTCTTCATTGCTGGAACCAAATAACTGCAACCCATAATTTAAAGATGGAATGGTTCAGAAGTTTTAGTACATGTTTGGCAGATTTATAAAGAGAAAGAGCATGGCAGAATGGCCTGGGAGGAGGAAAGTTGCTCATGTCGCAGTAGTCAGGAGTCAGTTGGTGAATGTATGAGCCAGCAAAGGAATTATGCTCTTCCAGGTCACACTCCTGGTGACTCATCTTTTCCAACCAGACCCTGCCTCCTAACAAAAGTCAATATTGTCCTGATAATATAATCACCTTCCAAAAGCCACATTTATGAGAATATAAAACTCATGGGAGAAATCAATACATAAACTATAACATTCTGGTCCTGGCTTCCAAAATACTCAGGTACATCTCTTTAAATAAAATGCATTTAGCCCATCTCTGGGTCATCAAAGTCTTCACAGTTCTAGCTTTCCTGAAAAACTCCAAGTCTAAAGTCTCCTTTGAGACTCAGGGAAAACTTTTATCTGTGAGCATCTGTAAAAATAAAAACCAAAAGAAAATTAAACACTGTCAACATACAATAGCACAGGGAAAACATTCCCATACTAAAAAAGAAGAAACAATTGATAGAAAGAAATGGAATCAAAGCAAGACTGAACCCCAGCAGGGCAAACATTAAATCTTGTAGCTCCATGTAAACTACTGCATCAGTTTGTGCCAAAGGCCAACTCCAAATTGTGTGGGCAGACCTGCTCTTGCAGCACTGATTGTTGTTGCCCTCAAGACTTCTCTTCTTGGAATGATTTTGTTCAATGCCTGAAGCCTTTCTCAGACATTCCATGTTTTTAACTGCTGAAACTTCCTAGGGTCTCCAATGAACTTTCAGTTTTACTCTCACAGAGTCACACACTATCATCTCAGGGGCACACTGCCTGGCTTACAGTGCTTTCTATTGAAATCTGAGTATAATCCTCTCTTACCACATTACTCTTTCATTCTGTATGCTCTTTAAAGCCAGCACCAAGTAGATGATACCAAGGTCTACCACCAGCTTAAACAGTAGCCAGAACCCCTTGAATCATGGCTGCAGCATTCTTCAAGTGCCTAGATGTCTGATCACTGTGAAACAAATTCCAATAAAGCAATTCCCTAGATGGCACTTCTCAAGCACAGTGCACATGAGCTCTTCACAAATAAAACCTTTTCAGCTTTGCACCAGATGAGTGGAGTCTTGCAGATTTCTCACATGCCCTCATATCATCTTTTGTATTGCTCTAATATAAAGTACTTGGCTTCCTTTTCACCAGCCAAGCTGTCTTGGGCCAAAAGATTCTAAGCCTTCACTTTAAAGGAGTTATTTTTCTAATGAAACTCAAAGCATTTAAATTCTCAACTCTATTTGCTCTTGATTCTCAATATTGAACTGCCTAGAAGCCCCTAGTAGTAGTCATGACACAGCCTCAACATGGGGTTCCCTTAAAATTTCCTCCACCTAATTAAATTGTCTGCTCTACCTAACAAGAGTCTACTGCAAATTCTCAGCACATAAGCAAAATGTAGGCAATCTTTCTTTCAGAGTCTAGCACACGTGGTCTCCAGTCGAACTGTCAATGGAATCTTTGTCTCCAGTTGAAAGCTCCTGAGCCTGGCCTTTACTATCTGGATTTGGTCCTCTGAGGTTCAACTAGATTCTCTCTTCAAACTCATCTGACAGCTTTCTAGGGATTTTCTAGCCATCATCTCCAAATCTTTCCAAACTCCTCCCATGAAACAGTTTTTAAGTCTTCTGCACCACATATTCGGGTATAGTTTTGGCAATAACCCTACTTGTTGGTATCAAAATTTATCTTATTTACTTTCCACATCTCCAAAACATAAAACTTGATACTCATAGTATAAAATATTTATTTTGAGTAGTCTTTTTTGTAGATTTATTTCATAGTCCCCTGGCCACAGGGCACAAGTGCCATGTGGGGAAAAGTCTTGAGGAGGAAAGCTGCTCACCTTATGGCATCCAGGAAGCAGAGTGTGAAGAGAGAAGCAAAGAGGACAATATACCCGTTTAGCCACTCCTACCAGTAATCTGTCTCTTCTAATCAGACTCTGGCTCCAAAAAAGTCAGCTCCACTGCACCCATAATCCAATCACCTCCTAAATTACCTGCCAATAAGTTCATGATGCTCTCAGCAGACCTCTAGATATAATCATTAACATCTTGTACGAGATGTACATTGTTACATTGAACAATTTGTATTTCAAGCAGCATTCTGATTCCTGTTGCTCAACAATGTACGAAGTCACTCTGTTCCTGGCTAAGAGTGCAAAATAATTCCGTTGTACATATCATATGAAACTGCTAGCTTTATAATGCAGCAGACATTGCATATTGCACTGTTAAATTGGCTTTCACACTTATCATTAGACATTAAAGGACATCAAATTTATATAGTTATCTTGTGTAGAACTTATTTGTGTAATTTTATATCCTTTCAATTAGAAGAAAATTATTGTACATTCTATTCATTCAAAATACAAAATTCTTAGTGGGGTTTTCATTGCTATCTTTTCATCAAATTAAGAATGATAAATGTTATCTGAATCAAATGTTTGATTAAACAATTACCAGGTCCAATATTATCATCAGTTGTCAAATGCAGATCTGATGAGACTATGTTCTTGTGGGTTGAATTTCTTGCCTGCACCAAAGAAAGAATGTCAAGGCTTTCTGACCAGGGTGTCCAGAAGTGGAGTTCAAAGGTGCCACATCCAGCACACCTCTGGAAGACTCCTGGGGGGAGGACCATAAAGAAAGAAATGCAAGAGTAAAAGTGTAGAAAGCTGAGGTCAGGTGGAACCCTTTCTTTTGTTAGAGAAAAGAACCACTCAATGACTGCAGCGTATTTATTTATACACTCAGTAGATTGATGTCAGATGAAACCCCTCTGTCTAACAACTTGCTCGCCTAGCTCTGGGTTTGCTGTATCCCCACATGTGTGATCGATCTTCGGGTCAGTCACTCCCCACCCAAGGGGAAGAACAATGGTGGATCCTAGAAGCTACCAGCAATTGGATATAAAAAATGGCATTGGAGTTCTACATACACTGTCATGTAAATTTTAGTACTACAATTCACAGAACTCAACACAGATGTTTAACCAGTTTAAAGTTTCTTGCCCTATTTTATTCAAAGATGCCTCTTATAGATACTCGTCATAGTAATTCTTGATGAACTAATATAAAACATATAATTATTAAATATATGTGTAGGCAGAGACACCTTGCCTTCTGTTAATTCTTTATATCCTTTTTAAGCCCTAGTTCCTTTCATTTAGTTACAATTGTTTATACTTTATCTATTGAATGGAATTCTACAGATTTAAGAAAGCAATGCACTGTGTGTTTTACTTTGTTTTTTTCAAATACTTTTGCTATCAAAAATTCAAATGTATTTAGTCTTCTCAATAATATGTTCATTTCAATATATACTTATAAAGTTATTCATATGTTGTTATTATTTACTGATATGAATAACAGTTGCAAAATGAATGTATAATAAGTAAATGTAAGGTAAGATTTTTATTGATAGTGCCATTGATAATATTTTAAAATTCTGGCAAATATTGTAGAGTAGGAATAGTAAATTTAATTGTATGTTACATACCCAGAACAAGCAAGTAAAACAAATTAAGAAAATTTTTGTGTAAGTGTCCATATGAGCTATTTCTTGTGACCAACTAACTAAAATATATTTTTTTTACCATTTATACTTCTGAGTACTCACTACATTACAGTAAATAAATAACTACCGAGGAATTCTTTTAGCTTGTAATGGAACTATGGAAAAAATAAGCAATAACGTTATTTGGGAGATGTATACTATAAATTATCTTACACAAGTTAAGGATCTGTAATTAGAAACTGAGACCAGAAATGTTCAGAAATTTCAAACTTTTGAGCACTATTTTGCATCATGTTGGATTTTAGTTTTTTTTGAATTATGGACACTGAACTAGTATTATCTATGCAAATATTATAAAGTCTGAAAAAGTCTTCAAACACTTTTAGTCCCAAGAATTTGTCATAAGTGATGTCCAAACTGTACATTGTGGAGTGGAGGAACAAAGAAAGCAAAAAGAAAATGTTTAGTGTACTACCTGGGGCTTAGGACCTCAGTTTTGAAGGAGAGAATGAAGAAATTTCCAGGGTGATGGTGAGAGGTGGAACAAGGATGAGTATGCAGCAGGAGGCATGGGCACCGGTTAGTCTACCAGACTGGAGCAGTGCAACAGATTATAGGAGAGAATACTTCAAAAATATATAATTGATTTTCTTTTCTTTTTTTGTGTAACACTATAGAGAGACTTACATATATGATACAGAATTCGGTGGCATAATAATAAGGAAACATAGGAAACCAAACAATGGTTAGCAAAGAAACTTTAAACCATATATTTAACCTTGGTTATATTGAAATTATATATTGTCTGTGAAGGATGATTATATATTATTGAGAAATTGCTCCTCTCAAGATTATAACACACCGTAATATCTAGGTATTAGACCCGGATTACAACAAAAAGATGGAAATCCATCATGCATCAGTTTGACTATACCTTCAAAATATATAAAAAATTTCTAAGACATTGGATAACAGAATGAGAGAAATACAGGCTTGTCTTCTGACCAGGGAGAAAGAAAAAGGTGTCATCAGGTGTGCTGTCATTAATTATACCACAGGCAAAGTCGAGGAAAGACATTTATGAGTGAAATTATGGACATGTTAATTTTTAAAAGTCTATTTGAGTAGAAATGTAATTTAATATATGTTTAGATTACTTAAGACGTGAAGACAGGTTTCAAAAGTTTGAGAATTTTGAATCTATAATATTTATATCTCACTTAACATATAAATGCAGATATAGATATAACAATTGGGGAGAATGGTATCATCATTAAGGATCAGAATTTTAATAGAATGGGCAAAGGACTGGGAGCCTGGTCCATGCTAAAGCCAGAAAGAAGAGAATGAACCAGTAAAAGAAGCAGTAAAATAAAAGAATAAGCAAAACAATTTTGGGTCATTTGAGCTACTTATGCTAAAGTGGAAGGAATGATCAAGATAAACTAGTGACTATAGTGATTTTTTTTGTCCGCTTGATTTTTATTGTTAATGCTGTTTTATTTTCTTTGCTAAGTTTGATGTGTAAATCATTGACATTTATTCATTATACCTGAGATTAGCATTAAATGGAGTAATGTTCAGGAGGTATGTCAAAGTTCAAATAGTCAATACCCATTGAAATATATTTAGATACAGTATAGTTACATTATTTTGAAAATTATAGAACATTTTAAATAAGACAATAAAATAATTTTAATTATATTTGGATAAGGACTACTCAACTGCTTTTAATTT
>RJWT010000950.1:0-54612 GCA_004365215.1 Cuniculus paca
TGCTTTATTCTGTTGCTGATCTCCTACACATACATTCTTCTTACTGTCCACCTAAGCTCTAAAACAGGTGCTTCCAAGGCACTGTCCACCTGCACTGCCCACATCACAGTGGTGGTGATCTTCTTCGTGCCCTGCATCTTCATCTATGTGTGGCCATTAAATATCACCTGGTTTGACAAATTTCTTGCTGTGTTTTACTCTGTTTTAGCTCCTCTCCTAAATCCAGCTATTTATACCCTGAGAAATAAAGAAATGAGAAATGCTATGAAAAGATTCAGAAACTATTATGTGGATTTCCAAGGAACTACATAAGGCTCAGCAACCTTTTTGTGAGTACTTCAAAGTGACAATATTCTGAGTGTATAACATAGGTAAAAATTAAGATAATTTAGTTTTTAAGTGTAATTTATTCTAGTCAATACATGCATGTTTATATTATATTACATTATGGTATATGATATTGTACTATAGTGCATGCATTTATGACTAATAACCCAGCGTAACATTGTGACTGATAAAATTCCCTTGAGTCAACAAAAGGTGAAGGTCTTTTTGATGTTACTGTTACCTTTTTATTTGTGGTGCTGGTTATGAAAATCAAGACCTCATGATAGTGTTTCTTGGTTAATATTTAGATCTTTGATGTATTTTGACTTTAGTGCATGATAATAGACATAGATCTGATTTTAGTCTTTGGCATAGGTAAAGCCAATTTTTCCAGTAACATTTATTAAAGAGACTATCTTTCTTCCAGTAAACATTTTTGGCCATTTTCTCAAAGATAAGGTGATTGATTTTATTTGTAGTTGTGTCTGCATCTTCTAATCTGTTCCACTGTACCTCAGGTTTTGTTTTTGTTTTGTTTTGCCAGTACCATGCTGATTTTATCACAGTAGCTTTGCAGTTTAATTTCAAGTCAGGGATTGTGATGTCTCTTGCCTTCCCTTTGCCACCAAAGATTGCTTTTGCTATTCTAGATCTCTTTTGTTTACAAGTGAATTTTAGGAATGTTATCTCTAGATCTGTGTAGTATGCTAATGGTATTTTCATTGGAATTTCATTAAATCTGTATAACAGTTTTGGAAGTATGGTCATTTTCACAATGTTAGTTCTTCCTATTCATGAGCAAGGGATATATTTCCATTTTCTGGTAGCCTCTTCTAGCTTTTTTCATAGTACTGCAATTTTCAGAATATAGATCTTCTAGTTTGTTAGACTCATTCCTAAGTTTTTCATTTTTTTGGATGCTGTTGTGAAGGGTGTGGCTTCCCTAATTTCTCTCTCAGTGGGTTTGTTGTTTGTATATAGGAATGCTATTGCTTTTTGAGTGTTGACTGTGTATCTAGCTACACTATTGAATTTAGTACTACCTCTAGAAGTCTCTTGCTGGGTTTTCTGGATTCATCTATGTAGATTATCATGTCAGCTGTGAATAATGATAATTTAACTTTTTCTTTTCATATCCTTTATTACGTTTACTTCTCTCTCTTGTCTAATTGCTCTTTCTAATATTTCCAGGAATGTATTGAATACAAGTGGTGATAGTGGATATTCTTTTCTTGTTTGTGATTTAGAGTGAAAGCTTTCAGATTTTTTCCATTTAGTATGATGTTGGCTGTTGGTTTCTCAAAGATTTTTTTTTTTTTATCAGACTGAGGTAACGTCCATCTAGGGTTTTTCTGGCTTTACCAAAAACTTTTTGAAAATCTATTTAGATCATCCTCTGATTTTTGTCTTGGGCTCTTGTTGATATGGTCTACAATGTTTATTGATTTTTGTGTGTTGAACCATGCCTAAATTCCAGGGATGATTCCCACTTGTTCATGGTATATAATCTTGATGATTTGCTGCGATCTGTTTGCTATTATCTTATTCAGAATTTTTGCATCTATGTTCATTAGGGAGATTGATCTGTAGTTCTCTTTTTTGGTTGGTTATTTCTCTGGTTTTGGTATCAGGGTAATACTTGCCTCTAGGGATGAGTTAGGGTATATCACTTCCCTTTCAATTTTATTAAAGAGTTTGAGGAGTACTGGCATTAAATCTTCTGAAAATTTCTTATAAAATTTAGCCACAAATCCATCTGGACCTGCACTTCTTTGTATTGGTAAGATTTTAACTACATTTTCAAGTTCATTAACTGATACTTGCTTATTCAGAATTTTTATATCTTCTCAATTCAGCGTTGGTAATTCATACATTTCTAGGAAACCATGCATTTCTTCTGTATTTTCCAATCTATGTGAGTAAAAATTTTCGAAGTAGACTGATGATCATCCGAATTTCCACAGGATCTGTAGTGATTGCACAATTTTCCTTCCTTATTGCATGAATTTGAATTTTTTCTTTTCTTTTTTTTGATAAGGTTGGCTAGGAATTTGTTAATTTTATTTATTCTTTGAAAGAACTATCTCTTTGATTTATCATTTGTATTGTTTTCTTAGTCTCAATTGTGTCAATTTCTGCTCTGATCTTTAAACTTTTCTCCCTTGTATGGGTTTTGGGTTGGACTTGCTCTTCTTTTTCTAGAAGATTCAGGTGCAGCATTAGGTTGTTTATTTGTGCTTGCTCCATTTTCTTGATGTAAGAATTCATCACTATAAATTTCTCAATTAGAACTACTTTCATTGTGTCCCATCAGTTCTGGTAAGTCGTATTTTTTTTTCTTTGATTGTAAACACAGTTTAAATTTTCCTTAAATTTGCCTATGGCCTATTAGCTGTTTGGGGGGGTATTTAATTTCCATGTGTTTATGGAGGTTTGTAATTTCTTTTCTAATTAATTACCAATATCATTGCACTATAGTCAGATAATATGTATAGGATAATTTCAACTCATTTGCATTTACTGAAGTATATTCTATGTGCTCGTATATGGTCTATTTTAGAGAACATGCTATGTGCAGTTAAAAATATGTATTCTGGTTTCACTGGGTGATCGCTCTGCAAACATCTACTAAGTCCATTTGTTCATGAGTTTGGTTCCATTATTTTATTTCTTTACTGATTGTTTTGTCTAGTTGATCTGTCTGTTTGTGACAATGTGGTATTAAATTCCTCATAACGATGGTTATTGCATATTTTATTTTTCATTCCTTTTAATATTTGTCTTGTATAGTTGTGTCCTCCTGTATTTGGTGCATATACATTTATGATTATTATCTCTCTCTCTTGCATGTTTGTCCTAACAAGTATGTAGTGACCTTCATTATCTCTTTTGATCATTCTTAGTTTGAATTTCACATTGTCTGCAAACAAAATAGCTACCCCTGTGTTTTCTGGGTTCCTTTTGCATGGAATATTGTTTTCCATCTTTGATGTTAAATCTACTAATTTCTTTTTTAGTTAAATGTGTTTCTTATATATATGATGTTGTTGGATCTTGTTTCTTGATTCATTGTGCCAGTTTGCTTCTTTTGATTGGTGAATTGAGAACATTTACACTGATTGTTATAACTGATATGTATTGGCTTTTCTTTTCACGTGATTTTCCTGCTATTGGTTCCCTGCTTTCCCTGGGAAAACTTTTACCCTGGTTGATGGTTTCTTTCAGCTCTTATTCTTAGAATTCTGTTCATTCTTATCTTTTTCTAGAATCTTTCAGCATCTTTCATAGCATTGGTTTCGTCATCACAAATTTCTTCAGTTGTTCTTTGTCACAAAAGCATCTTCTCATTAATTTTCAAAGGTAGTTTTGCAGGGTATATAATCTGGGTTGGAAGATGTTTTCTTTCAGGACTTTAAATACATCACTCCATGCTCTTCTTCTTTTTTTCTATTTTAAAGAAAATAGAACAAAACAAAACAAAGCAAAACAAAACAGAATAGAGTCAAACACAACATAGCATTTCAGAACAGAACACTGCAAGCAATACAGGTCTTCAAAACATAAAAACAGGAAATTAGCACTGGTTACCTAGTGTCTCTTGCCTTCTTTGAAATGGCCGTTCATACATTTACAGACAATAAACTCAAACAAAACAAAATACTATGAAACCAGATAAAACAAAAGAGTGAAGGCATTACAGGCCTTCAAGTCAGACAACAAGAAACCAACAATGGCTACCATAATGTCCCCTGTTTTCTTCAAAAGAGCTGTTCCTATCTTCTCACATATTGCAATCGAATAGTAGAAAAGAGACTTAAATCAATCAAATCAAAGAACAAAATCACCATCGGTCTTCACAACCTTTGCCCCATATTTATCAGAAATTTTGTATCTTACTGAGCCTTTCAGTTTCTTACACTAGAGAGACGATGCGCTGTTTACACATGTGAGTTTGGTTTATTTCACTTATGAGTATTGTCTCAAGTCACATCCATTTATCTATAAATGCCTCAATGTGATCGTTCCTTATAGCTGAATAGTACTCCATTGTATAAAAGTATCACATCTTTTTTATCCATTCCTCAATTGATGGGCATTTGGGTTGTTTCCAAGATTTGGCTATTGCAAATTGAGCTGCTATAAACATGGGTGCACACATATCACTGTGGTATGATGATTTCATTTCTTTTGGGAATATGCCCAGAAGCAGAATACCTGGGTCAAATGGGACTTCGAATCCTAGCTTTTTCATGAACCTCCAAATTGATTTCCACAGTGGCTGCACCAGTCTACACTCCCACCAACAGTGGAAAAGGGTTCCTTTTTCCCCACAGCTTCTCTGGCATTTTTTGTTGGTGGTTTTCTTGATCGTGGCCATTGTTTCTGGAGTGAGATGAAATCTCAGAGTTGTTTTAATTTTCGTTTCTCTAATGACCAATGATACTGAACATTTTTTCATGTATTTATTTGCCACTCATATTTGTTCAGCTGAGAAGTGCGTTTTCATCTCAGATGCCAATTTTTGGATTGGGTCTTTGAATGTTGAGGGCCTGATATTTTTAATTCTTTATATGTTCTAGATAGAAGACCTTTGTCTGAAGGACAGTTGACTAAAATATTTTCGCAATTTGTGAGTTTTCTTTTCAGTCTGTTGGAGATTTCTTTTGACATGCAAAAACTTTTTAATAAGACAAGATCCCAGTTGTTGATTGTGGGAAGTGTTTCCCATGCAGTTTGACTCTTGTTTATGAATTCTCCACCTGCCCCGATGTTTTCAAGATTTCTGCCCACTTTATTTTCTAGCAGATTTAGTGTTTCTGCTTTAATATTTAGATCTTGGATCCATTTTGACTTTAGTTTAGTGCATGGTGATAGGCTTGAGTCTAATTTTAGTTTTCAGCATATGGAAAGCCAGTTTTTCCAGCATCATTTATTAAAGAGGCTATCTTTCTTCCAGTGAACATGTTTGGCCCCTTTGTCAAAGATAAGGTGACTGAGTGTGTTTGTAATTGGGGTTGTATCGTCTAATCTATTCCATTGATCCTCAGGTCTGTTTTGATTCCAATACCATGCTGATTTGATTACAGTAACTTTGTAATAGAATTTCAAGCCTGGGATTGTGATGCCTCCTGTCCTGCCCTTGCTGCCCAGAAGTGCCTTTGCTGTTCTATGTCTCTTCTGGTTCAAGATGAATTTTAAGAATGATTTCTCTAGATCTGTGAGGTATGCTAATGGTATTTGAATGGGAATTGCATTAAATCTGTATAACAATTTTGGAAGAATGGCCATTTTCACAGTGTTTGTTCTTCCTATCCATGAGCATGGAATGTCTTTCCATTTTCTGAGATCCTCTTCGATTTCTTTTTTCAGAGTACTGTATTTTTCATTGAATAGATCTTTTGCTTCCTTTGTTAGGTTGATTCCTAAGTATTTCATTTTTTGGATGCTACTGTAAATGGTGTGGTTTCTCTTATTTCTCTCTCAGTGAGTTTGTTGTGTACAGGAGTGTGACCAATTTCTGAGTATTGATTTTGTATCCAGCTATATTACTGAATTTGGTTATGACATCCAGAGGACTTTCTATGGAGTTTTGTGGGTCTTCTATGTAGAGTATCACGTCATCTGCAAATAGTGATAACTTAACTTCTTCCTTTCCTATTCTTATTCCTTTTATTTCTTTCTCTTGTCTAGTTGCTCTGGTTAATGTTTCCAGCACTCTATTGAATAGGAGTGATGATAATGGACATCCTTTCCTTGTTCTCCTTTTTAGAGTGAAAGCTTTCAGTTTTTGACCATTTAATGTGATACTGGCTGTTGGTTTGTCATAGATGGATTTTATCAGATTGAGGTAAAGGCCATCTATTCCAATTTTCTGTAGGGTTCTTAACATGAAAGTGTGTTGGACTTTATCAAAAGCTTTTTCTGCATTTATTGAAATGACCATGTGGCTCTTATCTTTGGCTGTATTGGTATGGTGTATTACATTTATTGATTTGCATATGTTGAACCATCCTTGCAGTCCTGGGATGAGTCCCACTTGGTCATGGTGTATAATCTTCTAGATAACTTGCTGTGTTCTGATTGCCAGTATTTTACTGAGGATTTTTGCATCAATGTTCATTAGGGAGATTGGCCTGTAGTTCTCTTTTTTGGTTGGTTCTTTCTCTGGTTTTGGTATTAGGGTTATACTTGCTTCCAGGAATGATTGAGGGAGACTTCCTTCTCTTTCGATTTCATTGAAGAGTTTGAGGAGTGTTGGCATTAAGTTTCCCTTGAATTTCTTGTAGAATTCAGCTGTGAATCCATCAGGACCTGGACTTTTCTTGGTTGTTAAAGTTCTAATTACATTTTCAATTTCGTTAACTGAAATTGGGTTATTCAGTAGTTTTACATCTTCTTGATCCAGTTTTGGTAATTGATATGTTTCTAGAAATCTGTCCATTTCTTTGGTCTTATTGAACCTATGAGAGCAAAGATTTTCCAAATAGGTATTGATGATCTTATGTATTTCCACAGGGTCTGTAGTGATTTCACCCTTTTCATTCCTTATTGCATGGATTTGAGTTTTTTCTTTCCTTTTTTAAATAAGGTTGGCTAGGGGCTTATCAATCTTATTTATTTTGTCAAAGAACTAGCTCTTCGATTCATTGATTCTTTGTATTGTTTTCTTAATCTCAACTGCATTAATTTCTGCTCTGATCTTTACAGTTTCCTCCCTTCTTTTGGCTTTGGGTTGGGCTTGTTCTTCTTTTTCTAGATATTTCAGGTATAACATCACATTGTTTATTTGTGTTCATTCCATTTTCTAGATGTGGAAATTCACCACAATAAATTTCCCTCTGAGGACTGCTTTCATTGCATCCCACAGATTCCAGCAACTTGTATTTATATTTTCATTTGCTTGTAGATATTGTTTAATTTCTTCTTCAATTTCTTCTGTGACCCACTGGTTGTTCAGCAGTGTACTATTTAATTTCCACGTGTTTACTGAGTTTTTAAAGTTTCTTTTGTCATTAATTTCCAGTTTGATGGCACTGTGATCAGACAGTATGCATAGGGTAATTTTCATTCCTTTACATCTATTTAAGCATGTTCTATGGGCTAATATATAGTCTGTACTAGAGAATGTGCCACATGAAGCTGAGAATAATGTATACTCTGATGTTGTTGGGTGGAAAACTCTGTAGACGTCTACCAGGTCCAGTTGTTCACAGGTTTGATTCAGTTCTGTAATTTCTTTGCTAATTTTCTGTCTAATTGATCTGTCTCTTTGAGTCAAGGGTGTGTTAAGGTCTCCCATTATAATTGTGTTATTGCTTATTTGATTTTCCATTTGTATTAATATTTGTTCTATATAGTTGGGTACCCCCATATCTGGTGCATATATATTTAAGATTGTTATTTCTTCCTCTTGGATTTTTCCCCTAACCAGTATGTAGTGACCTTCTTTATCTCTTTTGACCATTATTTGTTTGAAGTTCACATCATCTGTGAACAGAATAGCTACCCCTGCTTTTTGCTGGGTTCCTGTTGCATGGAGTATTGTTTTCCATCCTTTGACTTTCAGTCTATGAAATTTCTTTTGGGTTAGATGGATTTTTTTTTTGCAGTCTTCTTTTTTATTTTGAAAAGAATACAATCAAACAAAACAAAACAGAGTAAAGTCAATCAAAACAAGGCAAATAACATGGCACATGACTTTTAAACAGGGTAAAAAGCAATCGGTAAGGCTACCATAATGCCTCTTGTTATCTGCAGTATACCTGCCCATACCATCAGGGATAAGTAAAATCAAATAAAATATAACAAACTAAAACAGTAGAAGCAAAACAAAACATAACAAACAAAACAAACAAAGCAAAACAATATAAGCAATACAGAATTTCAAGATATTGGTAAAACAGCACTGGCTACCATAATAATTGTTATCTTCAGATTAGTTGCCTACACCTTCAGACATATTACAATCAAACCATACAGAATAGAGTAAAATCAATCAAAACAAACAATGAAAGCCATACAGGGTTTCTAAAAAGCTAATTGGACATCCTTGATGGCTGCAATTATATATTTTGTTATCTTTAAAATAGCTGTCCATGCCATCAAGTATAATAAAATCAAACAAATCAGAATGAAATGAAACTAATCAGAACAATGAATACAATCTAAATTTCAAATCATAATAGATTAATAGTGGTCATTTCTTTCCCTTTTTAGATAATTCCTCTCTTTTGACTTTCCCAATATGTATTGTGAATTTTGGATCCCACTAACACCTTTAGTTTGTTAAGTTATGGAGACAACACAAATTCACCCTTGTGACTCTGGTCCATGACATCCATGAGCACTATTACCAGTTGCCTCTACCTACCTACAAGAGCCTTGAGATTATCTTCCTTTATAGCTGAGTAGGTTTCCACCCCATGAAATCCCATTTCTTTCTTATCCATTCTGCAGTTAATGGACCGGCTACCCCTATTTTTTTTTCTGGCTCCCTGTCACATAGGGCATTGTTCTCTCTCCTCTGACTTTCAGACTATGAATTTTCTTTCTAGCTAAACGTGTTTCTTGCATAGAGCATATTGATGGATCCTGTCTCCTGATCCACTATGCCTCTTTTTCTTTCTATTAGTGCCTTGAGGCCCTCTTGTGCTGTATTGTCTCTGCCATGCTATTTTCCTGCCATTGGCTCCCTATTTTTCCTCTCCATTCAATTGACTGGCCCCACTTGATGATCTCTCTCTGCCATTGTTCCTGAGACCATGTCTTTTTTGTCTCTCTCTAGAATGTCCTTTAGTATTCTTTACAGGGTTGGTTTGGTGGTCATGAATTCCTTGAGTTGTTCTTTATCATGGAAGTATCTTGTTCCTCCATTAATTTGGAAAGAAAATTTTGCAGTAGTTAACAGTCTTGGCCCCGGGTGGGCGCAACCTGCCCGACTCCAAGATGGAGCCCGGCCGATCATTCTCTCCTGTGGGGTGGGGGTTGGGTAGAATTCCAAGCACTTACCAACTGCTAGTGCAGATCTTTGCATCTGCCACTCTCCTTCATTCCCGCACCTCTCCACAGAGACCTCCGACCGCAGCTGCGGCCATGACCGCAACCGCGACCTCACGTCTCCAGGCTCAGCAGGTCTTCTGGCCTGGTGAATCTGGCTCCAGGCTTAGGTGCTGCCGGCCACCACCTTCTTCTTCATTTAAATTCTTTTTATTCTCTTTGTGGGCTTCAATTTATATTTTAGATTCTTCCTTGGTTCATGGGACCCACTTCCTTCCTTCTTGTCCTCTCCATGATGTTATATTCTAGCATCTGAACTGTCTCTTTCAGAGAGACTGTTTACTCTGTTGCTTACTGTTCCACCATCTCTAGCTCCTCCCCCCCGATGGGTTTCTTATAGACAGCATATGGTTGGATGTTGTTTCTTGATCCATTCTGCCAGTCTGTTCCTTTTGATTGGTGAATTGAGGCCATTTACATTAATGGTTATAACTGATATATACTGGCTTGTTTTAATCATATTATCTTTCTGCAGTGGTTTCTCTACCTTTTCCCTCTACTTAATTGTTTGCCCTGCTTGGTGTTCTTCTTCTGTTGATGTTTTTGACATCGTAGCTATTTTCATGTGTATCTAGAGTATCTTTCAGTATTCTTTGCAGGGTTGGCTTGGTGGTCATAAAGTTCTTCAGCTGCTCTTTGTCATGGAAGTATCTTATTTCTCCATCAAGTTTGAAGGATAGTTTTGCAGGGTACATTAGTCTTGATTGGAAGTTATTTTCCTTTAGGACTTGAAATACTTCACTCCATGCTCTTCTTCACTTCATTGTTTGTGTTGAGAAGTCTGCTGCAATTCTCTTGGGCTTTCCTTTATAGGTGATTTACTTCTTTTCTCTCACAGCTTTTAATCTTCTGTTCTTATGTTGAATTTCTGGAATGCTGATAATTATATGTCTGGATGTTGATTTTTTTTGGTTATGGCTAATTGGGGTTCTATATGCTTCATTTATCTGAAGTTTCCTTTCCCATGTTTGGGAAATTTTGAGCTATGACTTCTTTAAATAGTGTTTTTATATCATTTATGTTTTCTCCCTCTTTTTCCTTTATACCTATCTGTATTATATTTTTTTATTTGCATCATCTTGCAACTGCTGAATTGCTATTTCCTGATTCCTTTTCATTTTTAAAAGATGTTTCCTTTCTTCTTCACTAGCTGCAATCACATCTTCCAGGTCTCAAAGTCTATTTTCACATTCATTGAGGTGGCTTTGTCAGCTTTCAATGGCATTCTTGATTTCCTGGATATCTCTTTGAATCTGTTTCATGCATTCTAATTCTTTCTTGTATTCTTCATTCAAGGTTTCCATCCTTTTGCAGTGTTCCTCTATTTTTCCAACTATATCTTCTTTTGATATGCTTAGCATTTCTTTCATTACATTTATCATCTCCTGCTTTACCTGGGAAATCTTTTCTAATCTCAGTTCCTTTAAAGTTTTATAGAGTTGTTTCTTTACCTCATTAGCTATCATTTCAGAAGTTTCAGGTGTGTGGCTCATATTTTCTTCTATGTCCCTGTCTCTTTGGCTTGTTTGGGAAGGGCTTGAGGTGAAAGATTGCATTTTGCTCTTTTGTTTTGTCATTTGCCTGTATTCCACTGTGGCAGGTGAATCCAATGTGCACGGTTGAGGTGCCAAGGCTAGGTGAAACTCATAGTGCATGCCTTCAGCTCCAGCCAAGACTACCACTGTGGCTGTTCTGTTGCTGGGTGGTGTCTGGGTGGAGCCCATGCATGACACTAGGGAAGTTCTGAATGTCCTTGGCTGATGGGGGATGGACACAAATTCCTACGGGTCTGTTGGTGAGGTCCCAAGATGCACAGCTAGGTTTAATTCACTGTGTGCACCTTCAACTCAAGCCATGCCCAGAGAAGCAGCTTCCAGGCTGCTCTGGGTGAATGGGCATGGCCCAGGCAGGACCCCAGGGATGCTCCAAATGTCCTGGGCCAATGGGCTGTGGGCGCAGATTTCTATGGGTCTGGTCGCCAGGTCCCAAGCTGCACAGCTAGGTGGAATTCGCTGCGCATGCCTTCAATTCAAGCTGGGCCCAGAGCAGCAGCTGCTGTGCTGCTCCGGGTGAATGGGCGAGGCACAGGCAGGATGCCAGGGATGCTCTGAAGGTCCCAGGCCAATGGGGGATAGGACAAATTCCTACTAGTCTGTTGGTGAACTCCCACGGCTAGGTGGAATTCGCTGTGCATGCCTTCAACTCAAGCTGGGCCCAGAGAAGCAGCTGCCACACTGCTCTGGGTGAATCTCCATGCTCTTCTTGACTTGAGGGTTTCTGTTGAGAGATCTGCTGTGATTCTGACGAGCTTTCATTTATAGGTGATATGCTTCTTTAAGAGCTTTTAATATTCTTTTGTGCTGAATTTCTGGAATCTTGATTATTGTATATCTTGGTGCAGATTTACTTTGGCTATGGCTAATTGGAGTTCTAGATGCCTCACTTACCTGTATATTGGAATCTGTTCTCATTCTTGGCAAATTTTCTATATTAGTTCTTCCAACAGTTATTTTTTATGTCATTTGCGTTGACTGCTTTTTCAATGAACTGATTATTTGTACACTATTTTTCTTTCTATCGTCTTGTAGCTGTTGAATTGTTATTTCCTGATCTTTTGTTACTTTCAAAATATCTTTCCTTTTATGATTGCTAGCCTTGATCTTGTATTCCAGGCATTAAAGTCTGTCCTCAGTTTCTTTCAAGTAGTTTTGCTTTCAATGAAATATTTAATTTCCTGGATATCTGTTTGAATCTGTTTCATGCATTCTATTTCTTTTGTATATTGGTCATTCAAGGTTTCCATCCTCTTCCTATCATCATCTATTTTTTTGGTCTATCTCTAAATTTGCTGAGCAATTCCTGTATAAATATTGACATTTCTTTTTTTTTTAATCTGACAGATTATTTCTGGTCTGATATCCTCTATAGCCTCATGAATTTGATTCTTTACTTCAGTTGTTATCTTTTCAGAAATTTCAGGTGTTTTTCTTCCTGTTTCTTCTACATCACTATCTACTGGACTTGTTCTATGTGGTCTGAATATCTGAGAAAGTATTTTCCTTTTTTTTTTGTCATGTCATTTTCTATTTCAAAAATTTTTCATTTTGTCTTTTCTGATAATCCTTGTGAGTTTTTATAATAGATACCTATATCACTAGTATTTAGGCTTCCCTAAGACAAGTCTGTTCTTCAGGGATGTCTTCTGTGTGTAGGGTGTTCTTGGCTTCTCTGTCCCAAGATCCTACTTTCCTAATTATTTGAATGGGATGTTGGTTTATTTTTGGCTCAGTTCCCAGTCCTTTACTGTGGAACTGTGGTAAGATTATTATCTCAAAGCTTCCCAGTATTGTTACAGAAGTGAGAATAATTGATTACAACAGATATACAAACCTAGCTAAAGTAATAAAATTGGTAATAAAATAGCATCAAGCACAATTTAGAAATGGACAGACTGTGGTAACTATTGATTTTGTACTTTAGCCCTTAAAAGCAAAGTCTAAAGTTATAGAATAGAAACGATCATAATTAGGAGTTTGTATGCAGTGTTCTCCTCTGGAAGAGTTACTGTACTCTGTGGTTGAAAACTTTAGAGAGGATAGTGTATAAAGCACAGACAACTGGAAAGGAAATGGAAGCAAGGCTGGAGGAAAAAGAATGGTTACTCAAGATTTGGGAAACTAGAAATGGGTGTAGAAAAGAAAGAATGAAGGAGTGTTCAAAGTATTATCTGAACTTGGTCTCTGGGTCTAGGAAATAGGATTAGTTTTCTGTGACTGTAGCTCTCCACAGCTGTTTAGAAAAGAGAGAAAAAAAGAAAACAAGAAAGAAAGAAAAAAAGAATGAAGAACAATAACAACAAAAAGACAATAAAGAGATAAAAATAGAAATAAAATTGAGAGAAATGGGATAGTTACAGAGCCCTGGCTTCTTCCCACACTGGTTGCCTCTCCCACTGTGTGGTAGAAGGGTCCAGACATCTGAACTCCTCTGATGGAGCTGATTGCTGAGTCCTGAATTCTTTCTGTGATGGTTGCAGATTCTCCACTGTAATTTTATGTTATATAAGACTTGCATCTCAGGAAACTGGTACATGTACATATTGCATGTTAAACACTTTAATTTCCCTTCCACTACCTACCTTTTTGTCTCATTGGAGCCATATAAAGGAACAAATGAAAAACACAGTAGGATTACAGAAGTCTTGCATTTTAGAATATTTTCATGTTCCACCAACACAAAATTAATGAGTAAGTTATTATTGATTTGAAAAGGGCATTAACAGAGATAATAATTGTCAAGTACTTGTCCTTCAGAGAAGTTTGCTACTACTCACTGGTAACCAGCTCAGAGGGAAGGCAGAGGCAGGCCCTGCTCTATGCACACTCCAACAGATGATGGGAGACACTGCTCACCAGTAACCAGCTCAGAGGGAAGGCAGAGGCAGGCCCTGCTCCACACACATTCCAGCAGAGAAGTTTGTTAGATATACATTTTATCAAAGTATTGAAGTGGATTTGTATAAAAGGGATATAAAATGATTCCTCAGGGAATGTTTGTCACTCTTTGTGTGTACAATCAATTTGGCACTCACAGTGGAACTAATGTTGGTGTTCTATCTCCTGAACCACATTAGCCCATATTTAATGTGTTATGCCTTCTGAAAAATCACTAACTCTCAATTTTAGTATCTACCCATATTATCAAGTAATACTCATTTTTCTTACAGTTTTAAAATGAGAATCATTCAGGTATCTTGAGGCTGCACAGACTGATATGTCATAACAATCTTCCTGTTGCCAATATTTTAATTCCATTCTTCTGATTCCAAAATTATATTTTCATAGTACAGAAAGATAAATTTCACTTTATAGAGTCTGAATTTTCTTTTACCTTTCAGGCAAGACTCAGCTAAGCCATATGGAGAGCTAGTCCTTGTTTTGAGCCTAGAGCCACTCTACCTCCTCAACTACCTATACTACTTCTTCTTGCTCCCTAAGTGCTTTAAAAGAATTTGTACTTCACCTGTGATTATCAATTAGGCAAGGAGAATATATTGTACCAGCTATCACATCATTAACACCTGTGCATAGAAATGGACTCTTACACAAACATGTGCCTAATTTTATGCCTTCCCCAAGAGAACCACTTATCATAGATCCGCTGAACATCACCACCATGGTCCATTATGTAGACTGTGTGACTGGAAAGAACCTCAAAGCCATAATGCATCTAGTCGCAAGCAAAGAAGACTTGCATGAGATATTATCATGGATTCTAAACCTCCAGTTGGACTCTTGGGGAACATTGTCACGGGCACTAGGTCTTCAGCTTGACTCATGAAGGGCGTTGCTGTGGGATCCAAGCCCTCAGCTGGAATCCTTGGGTCTTGGTGGGTGGACAGAGTTCCTGCACTTTCTTCGTATTTGGCTTGTTGAGTGACCATTATGAATAGTACTATAAATTATGCATCCTGTATATAATTGTTTTCCTTGCAATCCCTGACTACAACACTATGACAGAGTTTCTTTTAAATCTGAGTTCAAAGTAAATTATTTTATGCTCCTATCAATGTCATTCTTTAAAAACCTAAAGGTATCATACTAATGTAATGTGGCTTGGGCTTTACACCTGGCAGTGCTTCTTATAATCATAGAATTTTTGAAATGCGACGGTTGCTTGATCATGTTACTGTCCATTTAAACAATTTTGACATGCATCAGGATACTCGGTCCAAGGCAGTTTCTTTTTCCTTTTTTTCTTTTTCTTGTGTGGTTTTTGTTGTTGTTGTTGTTGTTGTTTGTCACATGTCACACTGTTTATACTACAGAGTCCAGGAGATAGACAAATAACAAACATTTAGGGTGGAGACGTTAGTAGAACAAAACAGGCTTTGGGTAAATGGAAACACAAGGGAAATTATGACCTCACTGAAATATGCCATAGGAAGCTGGAAATGGGCAGATGAGCAGAGCAAATCTGTTCTCCTGATATCAGAAGCCTATGCTTAAAAATGGCAATCCATCATTTCAAAGGAAAAGGACCTAGGAAGTAGAGGAGCAGAGAAGTCTGTTCTTAGTTGGAGGCCTGGCTAAAAGCAGCAAACGCATTGCTTCATTTTCACTGCCTCAGGCATGAACTTGGGCACCTCTTCAAGACTCCTTGGAGGACCTCTAAGTTAACAAGAGCTTTTTATTTCCTTTGTGAAGAACTATATTCAGTTGGTTCCCCAATGCTGTGTCCCTGGGCTTCATTATTCATGGTCCTCAGGACATGATCCCAGAGAGTAGAGAGAATTGGTTACATTATGATCTTTCTTGTATCTGTAAAAAAAAAATTGCTTTATCTGATTATATAGATACAGTTGCAGGTCAACAGTGCAGAGGACATCTGCATATTACTTATTTATCAAGTAATTTTTGAAACCAGGAATTTGTAATGCTGGACTGATTTATATAAGAGTTTACTTATCTACCTGTTCTGATTTCAAGAGTGTCAGGCTCAACTTGGGCATGACTTTCCAAGCACCCAACCTGTCTGTCAGCAGTCATATTACTCTTAACAACAACAACAACAACAACAACAACAAAAATAACCCTGTAGACCAGCATAGGTGCTGCTGACCTTGGAAAATATCCTAAATAAGAGATAAAACAGAGCACGGAATCTTTCGGAGCCAGGACATCTGATAACATCCATACATTTGCATTAGACACTCAGAGAACTGTGACCACTGAGACTTTCTCAGACTTTCTCATACAGTGTTCCCTGCCAGACCTTCCCTTTTTTTTTCAAGCTCTATAAAAGAGTCCTTTGTGACCCACAGACAATCTTTTGCCCTTCGTCAGTCTGCACCCAAGTATGTTAAATATTGTGCCTTGTTGCTTACACACAAGCCTGTGAGGTAGTCTCTGACTTGCATCATTTGTTACAAAGAATACTCAACACTTGACATCATTCTTAATAAAGGCATCTCTAGTAGTTACACAAGATCATTACTTTCATAATTCTTGGTTCGCGTAGGGTATAGAACCAAAAAATTTGACCCAAGAGACAGCTTTGAGTGGTGATATATCTCAGGTTGTGGAAAAGCACTTCGACAGATCCTGACTATACCCTACATGGTGCCCTCTGCACATGTGGAAGAGAAATTTAAGAGACAATGTTGGCAAAGAGAAAAAGCTGTGTCTAGAAAGTCATCTTATCTCTCTGATTCTTTTTTTTGAAGTGTTTTTAAAACTATTTCCCTGTATCTGTTTTTAAGGATGCCCACCATGCTTGGAGTTGAAAACAGCATCTTTAGCTTATGACATCTTTTAAGGCAATCTATGGGTTTTCTTTGATTGTCCTGTTTTCACTGGAATTTTTGAGACCTTAACAGTGTACAGACCTGCAAAATGCCTGACCTGGGGTTGCTCTGAGGTTGGCTTGGAAGATCACAATTCTTTGCTTGTTAATGAATAGGAGCAGCTTCAAGGTATCTTGTCCAAATTACTTCAATTTTTCATGAAGATAAAACTTTCTACATGATAAAGAGAATGCTATTAAAATAATTTTATCCTAGAGATCAATTAAAAATAAAAGGACTGCAAATATAATGAAATGTTATCTAAAAATTAGTTACTGCAGCTATAAGGTTAATATTTATAATCTGAGTTTTCTGGAATAGGCTCGTGTTTTATTACTTTGTTTCTCAGGCAATTTGCTGCATTGTCTGAATCCTAGAATATAACTGTAAAAATAGAATTATGAATTTCACAGTAAAAATATTACTTCTAAGAAATATTATTTCTTTAAGCACTCTGAATACTAGAAAACTTACGTTTTCACTGTATTTCCTTTTGCATTTTTGCAACATATCTATTAAATCATGTAAACTCTTTTTGCAGATAATAACATGTAAACACAAATAGGATTAGTACAATATCATGAGTTCAAAAAGTAATAGAGTGAGATAGTTATCAGGTTGAACTAATTTAAAAATATTTGGTAAGTTGACTTATTCTCCTGAATATTCTTTAATTTGAATATAGTGATATAACTACTCAGAAATATTTAGAAAATATCAATTAATCAACTGAATTTTTTAAACCTGTACATTTTCTAAGCCAATTGTTTTCTAAGAATGAACTTAGTCATCTCTCACAAATTTTTCAGGAGTATTCTCTCTTCAATATATTTGAAACATGCTCTTAATGCCAATCATTATCATCAGTGTAACATATTTTTACAAGGATAGACTTAATTTTTTCACATTTACCCTAGAAAATTTTTCTAGTGATATGAAATCAAGCTTGGAGAAAAGCATCAGATTGTTTAAATTTTACAGGGCCATAAAGTTATTGTGCATAATATCAGTGTATGTGGAATAGATATTACATAAATGTAACCAGGATATGCTTATTTGTTAGTTAGGAGATTATTATCATATATCTCATTTCATCAAGATTAAAAAATGAGAAACCCCAATTAAATGATTGTGAAAAAATTAACAAAGTGATAAGAAAGTCAGCAATTGTTTTTAACTCCCTAACTTGACAAGTATTCAGAATTTATTTAGAGATCAATATAAGGAATATTATATGTACTGGTGAATAATTGTTAATTTCACATACATTCAAAAGTAGCAGTAAATGATATACTCTGCTTACATGTGTACATAATTTTTTCTAATCTCAAAAATATTACATAGATGATAAATAACATTTATAACTCTTTTAGTTTGGAAACTAGAATATTTCAAAGAATAGAAATTCCACAGCATCCATTTATAAAACCAAAGTCATAGTGTATATTTTCTTTTAACAATCTTTATTTTATAAAACACTCTGAGTTGAACTTTGAGTCTAAGTTAACTTCTCTTTGGGCTGATGTATCTACACAACTCTACATTGATATTTTATTCTTATTCATCTAGTTTGTTAAATAAATTCTATTATATGATAGATTTAAATTGATGATAAATCATGTGTTTGGTTTTTCATTAAAAATTTCGTGATTTGTATAAAAGTTTTTTCATACAGATTGTACAAATATTTAAATTAGAGAATAAGAAAAATTTTAATTTTATGATGTCTTCAAGAATCAGTTGCACTAAAGCTTGAAGAAATCATTAGCAATCCCCGGTGCCACAGAAAAAAAAAAAAAAGAAATCATTAGGATTAAAAAATATGACATTGTACCTTATCATTTGTATTGAAATGCAATCTCATTTCACTATCATCTCCTCAACAATATGACTAAATACTGAATATTTTTTATGCTGTGAAATGATTGTTGATACTAGACTCAATTTTGTTTTAGCTTTATTGTTAAACAGAAGTTAGGTTACAGATGAAAATCCTTTATCTTTTAGTTTGTTGGTTTGCATTTTTGCTTTTCTCATTTCATTCCTTGTGAGAGTACTTTCCTGATAAAGCATATTTGTAAAAGTTCCATTTTACATGCTGTTACTAGGAAAAGTTAATGTTCCTCCACTTGCTCCTTTTCGTGGCATACAGCCATATAAGCTTGGTTAACATTTCTCATTGCAATTATATTTTTCAGATGCAGATACAGACTTTCAAAAGATAAATGCCATTTTGCATTAAACTAAATGATCAGCTAGTCTTTACTCTAGGTTAATTGACAAGACACACTGAAAAAAATGGACAAAAGAAATCAGACTGCAGTGTCAGAATTTGTGCTTCTGGGACTTGGACATTCATGGAATATTCAGACCTTACTCTTCATGGTATTTTTGATGATTTATCTGTTGACTCTATCTGTAAATATTACTGTCATGGTCTTAATTCCCCTGGACCCTCAACTCCATTCTCCTATGTACTTCTTTTTGGCCAATCTGTCCTTTGTTGATATGTGGCTTTCCTCAGTGACAACTCCTAAGATGATCACAGATTTTCTCCGGAAGGACAAGACCATTTCCTTTGGAGGATGCATGTGTCAGATCCTCTTTGTTCACTTCATTGGAGCAAGTGAGATGGTGCTGCTGGTGGTAATGGCTTATGATCGCTATGTGGCCATCTGCAAACCGCTGCACTACTCCACCATCATGAGTCTTCACAGGTGCGTTGGGTTCGTGGTGACTGCATGGACAGCTGGCTTTGTGCATGGCATGAGTCAACTGATTGTGATTGTGATGCTGCCTTTCTGTGGACCCAGGGAAATAGACAGCTTCTTCTGTGATATACCACTGGTGACCAACCTGGCCTGCACAGATTCCTATAATTTGGACATTTTAATAAATGTGGACTCTGGGCTTGTAGCTGTAACCTGTTTTGTTCTATTGCTGATATCCTACACGTACATTCTTATCACTGTCCGCCAAAGCTCTACAATAGGTGCTTCCAAGGCTCTGTCCACCTGCACTGCCCACATCACGGTGGTGGTGATCTTCTTCGTGCCCTGCATCTTCATCTATGTGTGGCCACTAAACATCGCCTGGCTGGACAAATTTCTTGCTGTGTTTTATGCTGTTTTTGCTCCCCTCTTGAATCCAGCTATTTATACCCTGAGAAATAAAGAAATGAGAAATGCTATGAAAAGATTCAGGAATTATGATGTGAATTCCAAAGGAAATACATAAGGCTCAGCAACCTCTTTGGGAGTACCTTAATTTGAAAATATAGTGACCCTATAACAGGTAGAAATTAAGGAATGTTGGTGGTATCTGTAATGTATTGCATTCTCTACATATGTATATACAAATTTTATATAATCCAGGCATCTTAAAGTGTGCAGGAATGTATACAATTTACTGTAATTCAAGATAAAAACTTACTAATGAGCCAGAAGTCCACAGTGAATTCTTTCCTTAAAATCCAAGCAGTAATGATCTTTTTTTGTAGGAATACAATCAATCTGTTTATGAAGGTTTTAATAGTATAAAGAAGAATTTAAAACTAATTTAAGAAACTTACAGTTCCATTCTGAGGGACTGTATTCAGATAGACTGCTCTTGAATGTTGTGCTCTTTTCAATTTAAAAAAATGTATTTTATACTTTGACACTCCAAACTTTCCCTTACCTTTTCTCAAAGGAAACTTCATTGCTACTTTGACTTATCCTAGTTTTTCATCAAAATACTAGCCAGTATATAAAAAAATAGTGAATCACAGATAAAATAAAAGCAATGAACTGAACAACTATAATTACCTCGAGATTGTTTTCATTCTAAAAGTTTTAAATAAAATAAATATTATATATGCTATTTCTAATCTCGTTCTCAATGACTAAATTGATCTTAAATTGTTTTTAACAATTCTGTAAAACCCTGAAATGTATCATTCTGAAGGCAGTGGTCATAACTGCTAATTCTCAAAACTGAAGTATTTAATGCAGTGGCTAACAGATAATAAACAATTCTATTATGAAAATAGCAATACATGCCAATTGTTAGGTTCAATTTCTTACAAAATTTCATTTCTAAAGACTAATTACCTGTACTGTTTTGCAGTACAAAATATTTTTCAGGGCTAGGGATGGAGATAGCACAGTCCCTGCCTGGCAAGTGTGAGGTCTTGAATTTGATTCCTGGTACCAAAAAAATATATTTTTCAAAGACTAGAAGATGTATTTTAATGATAGAATGCTTGCCTGGCTCATATAAAGCTCATGGCTCAATTACTTTCATTGCAAAAAAAAAAAGTGAAGACATTCTTAAAAGTCTAAAATATCTAATATTTTATTTTGTAATGATACATTATGTTGATTGAAATTGAATTATGATAACAAATATCATTAAAACGCTTAAAGCAAGAAGATATAACACATGTAGTTTCTATTTTTCTTAATATGAAAACAAAATACAATGAAATGATTGAATAAAAATTTAACATTCTTAGTTGCCTGTTCTCTGACATCTTGCTATACGTAAGCTTCAACACTTGTATTAACTACCAAGTGTGAATAATTAAAGAAAATTTGAGATATATTTTAAATTTCTTTATTTAATAATGTCTTATGTTTTCCTTTATTAAAGGCTTAAAAATTGATTCCAAGACTGCTTATTTATTACATGCCATTGCACATTGCAATAAAATGATTATTTTTTACTAAGAAAGTTACCTAGTCATACTATGGATATAATAAAAAAAAATCCCTATTCCCATAAAAATATTGTCAGAAATGTTGTATTCCACATTTTTGCTTGGTTTTGCAATCTGAATGTTAAACCTAATACGAGCACATGTGAAACATTAGAGTAGCAATCAACTATTTGATTATTTGTATCTGAGGTGTAAATCTCATGTCTTCCTCAAGAGTGTAGAAATTTAACCACTGTTAGAAGCCATTGAAGCTGGAAATTGAACACGCGTACAGGCAGGCTGACCTGAGAATAAAGAGAGGCCTCAAAGGGCAAGATAAGACCACAGCTGAGGACATCTGGCTCCAACCCCAATTAACTAAATAAAGATGGTAGTTGCAGACATTTCACTCCTGTAGTGAAATGCCACCTGGAGATTTTCTCCTAAAATACTTCTAAAATAACATAATCTGTTACTTGGAAAAGTCCTTGAACCACTCCCAAGATCCCACCCTTTCCTCAGATATCCCATCTCCTTTTTTTGAAGACCTAATAAATATCGGCCACCCAGACAAGCTCCTTGTCTCAGCTCCCAGAGTCTAGAACTCTGTTAGAGGGTTTTGACCCCGCTGGAGCCCTAAAATCATACCATTTGTCTCATTTATTTAAGCCTTCACCGTACACTCGTTTGAGAGATTGGGAATCTTGGCCAGGCCCCTGATAACCCACTTAGCTGCAATTACTTTATATTTTAAATGTATTTATTACTAACCAGTATGCTACATATTTTTATTTCTTTATGTCCTTTCAATGTAATCTAAGAGCTGTGGATAACCCTGTGTGTGTGTTCAGATTGGCGAATCACATGGTCATCATCATATTGTGCTATAAAATAAATTCCTTGATCTAAAGTAATTTTATACTGAATGTCACTATGGTGAATAAGTCATTCCTTAAATCTATAGAGAGTGATGCAAGCTGAGGTGATGTAATAAAGAGCAAAAATCATAACAGTCATATGTGTTCACTCCATTGAAACAGAATTTTATAACTCTTTATACTCAACCTGTGTTGAGAGATCCACAAGCACATTAAGCCAAATTAATGGCTCAGACCTAAAGACTTACTAGACCTAATAATCAGATCATGCTTTGCGACTCCAGTCATTTTGCATTGAACAAGTATTTGGATGACCAGGAATAGAGAGCAACATAATAATCCTCATCTGTTTACCTGAGTATTAAAGTTCCCTCTGTAATGAATGAAATTAGCAAGTATTTCAGGGAGATACCTGTATTTTCACAATATGTTGTCATTCTGCGAGCTGTCACCAGCAGTCATAAATTATTAGGCTTCTTTGCCACCATTCTTTCTAATTCTGAGATCTCTGATTAAGCGATTAATAGTTCTTCATGAATCAATATGAAGCTGTGTTTACTTCAAGCAAATTTACACAATGAAATTCACTACTTCCATTTCTTCTCAGTGACTAATTTCTCCATATCACTGTCCTTAGAGCCACTAATATAACACTAATCATAACTGTCACTTTACCATGATACTTCACTTAGTGACACTCTAGGACTGAAGACTTTTACTTCTAATTCCTTTTAAATACTGGACCTAACTTACAATCAGTAACAGAACTCTGTATATCCAGGCCCAAGATTTTACTGATAACTCCATAAAGGAACTTTTTATGAAGTTAAAGATAGATAGTAAAGAACAGAAGGCAATCCCGTAAATTGTAAAAGTGGTAAGCAAGAGTTGAAGTGTAAATTAATGAAAGTTAATTATTCCTAGAACCTACCTAATTTGATCTCCCTGTAGCATTTTCACTGGTAATATAGCAATATATTTATATCTCAATTATACAATTTGAAGAGTGATACTGTATGCAGGTCATAACATGGAGTTTAGGTTACAAATTACTTGGTGTCCAAGTTGATATATTCAGTATGTAACAGATGCTAATAGAAGACTGGAAAGTGAAAATTCAAGAAAAGTTACTGAGGTGGTTTATCACCCACCAAATGTCCAACACATCTTAAATACTTCCTTTTTCCTTATCATTATGTACAAAAAGAACTGGAATATCAATGCAATTTGTTAATGTGATGTTTTTTCTAGACTGCTGAGATTTTAATATGTTTGAAATTGTCATACGTCATTATACGCCAATAAAATTGTATATAAGAACATAAATATACTTTTTGATACTTATAAATACGTTAATTGTTCTAATAAAATGTAACCTCTTACATAATTATTGAAGGCTACATAAGCCCCCTACAAGAGAAGCAAAAAGTACTTTATTATGTTAAATTAATCTCATAAAACTCTTAGTATACTATCAAAAAGAATCATCTGTCAAAAGAAAGATAATTACATTCCATCTACCTAATTCCATATAAATAATGTACAATGTGGATTGTGTGAATTTTTTCTAAATTATTAATGCTATAAATTATTCTAAGGAGGGAAAGGTTCCACACTGAATGTTTTCACTCCTGACTTTTCTAGATCTCCTCCCATTTGTTATGGGGCTCTGTGCTGCTTGTATCACTCTGGAGTATCAGAGTATTACATAGAATCTAAAGTCCACTAACAAGAGTAATCACATATACAATTAAATAATGACAGAGACTGGTAAGTATATAGTTAAAATCAGAATATTCTAATATGGCTAAGGTGGTGATATAAATCACGTTTAACACTGGTATAAAGATTAAATGAGAATATTTTCAATAATTATTTATTAATTAAAAATAAAGTAAGTTTTGACTTTAACAATGTAAAATGTGGCACTGGGCTTGGAATGAAATGTATCAATTTAAAATAAACTATTAAAACCACCCCACTTTTTAGGAAAGTCCCATGATATGTGCAATTCAGGAAATTTAGAGTAGTTATACAAATGATACAGACAAAGGAAACCAAGTCAATCACTATAAAAAAAAACTCATCAAAAAGCTCATCAAAAAGGAAGACAGAAAAAAAAGCAGAAAGGAACAAGATAAGTACAAAGTAAAAAGACAATAAATAAAATGAGAATATTAGACTTTACTTTTGACAATCCCTTTAAATGTAAAAGTATAAATTACTCAATTTAAAAAGAGTGAAAAGTTGAAAACAAAAACCACTGATATATTGAACTCACAGTTGACTTTAAGAACACAAAGGCTGAATCCAAACTGAAGGAAAAACATAGTCCATGCAAATGGAAACTAAGACAACCAGGGATGAAAATACTTACGTCAGGCAAAATGCGATTTAAATCAAAATGGGAACAAGAAAGCAAGGAGGTCCTCCTTCTGGAGTGCACACTCCCTCTTTCAGTTAAGGTATAATAGATGAAAGAAAAATAAATGCTTGCTTGTTTCCTTTCTCCATCTTACTTGGTTCTGTGTCATAATTTTAGATTCAAATTTTCCTACCAGTCCTAACTGATACATTACCTGTAGTTGCTAACAGACATCTCCAGACTTTCCAAACCCTCTAGTGAGCTCCTTATGCATGTAACAGATATAAAGACATAAAGATCTTTGTGGTGAATAATTGAGTAAAAATTCTTGTTTATAATTCCTCTTGCTGCTTTCCTGATCTATTCACAAAGATTGAACTAGCCATGTGTCAGGAACAAGGACTGTAGATGTGGACATAAGCAACACATTTCTGTCTCACTAAAAAGCACACCTGGTTTATTCAGTGACAGAAGACAGAGAAGACCTCTCAATCACTGGTGGTTCTGATTCTAGGGCAATATGCTAGGCCTAAGAGTGTAATAATAATAAATAAAAAATATAAAATCTTGGAACTTAGAAAAAATATACAATTAAGTACTGCACAGAAAAATATGGGCAGCACTGTGTAGGAAGAGAAAAGAAAATCTCAACTCTGAATGGTATAAAAGATGCCACTAGTAATATATTGGACTAGACACTGAAGTTGAATACAAAACATTAGCAAAACAACAACAGCAAAAAGCATTAGAAAAACAACAACAGCAAAAAAACAGTTCAATGATTAGGTTGCATGCATTTCTTCTAAATAAGATTTATATTTTCTGAACCTATCCTTTTTGAAGCTTTCTCAAGTGAGGAAGATTGTGATAAATAAAGCCATTAAAGCTGAAAATTTTCAATTACTTTTGCTAATTTATGACATTCTGTTCATTTTTATGTTCAAATAGTTGTCAGTGCTGGGATCTCTGTCTCTTATTACTGTTAATTAGACTACAGCTAGTCACTGGAATAAAATGGGTGCACTACTATTGCTGATATTACAACTTTAGCTGAGAGAGAGAAAAATAAAGAGCTTATAAAAAACAAGTATTACTAAATCCTGGTCCTCTCAGAGTCTGTGTAAACCCGGAATTTGGAAGAGAACAAGGATCCCGCTTTGCTCCTGTGTCCCCACATGTAATTACCTCCACTACTCTGAATGTTACGTCCTTTAGCCACAGCATCTTATGTGCTTACAAAATTTCTCTAAATATGTGAGCATCAGCTACAGCAGAGTATGGTGAGTGACAGTGATAAAAGAAAAAAATAATCAGTACCAGCAAATTTTTCTAAGATTGAAGAGAAAAGGACTTTACCTATAGGAAGCTGGAAGATCATGAGAGAAAAGACAGCAGTCTCTTTTACTGCAAGCTTCACTGATTCACTTACCCATAGGAGCTCTATCTGTGCTGAATCAAAATCTGGGACTGTTTTAGAACTAAGAAAAATTAGTTAAAGTAGTCATTGGAGGATGACCACTCCCAGATACCATCATATTTGAACTTGAAAGAGGATAAGCTAAGCCACTATGAATAATAGCAAATTTGAAGTGCAGGAAGATTACTAAAAACACTAAAAGAAAAAGCTCCACTAACTATATGTTAGAAGTGATCTCGTCTTACTCTCTACACATCACCTCAGAGCAAGCTATGTGATGTAGTCCATGGAGCTACTAAATCAGCCTAAAATGTCAGAACTCATTTTGATGGGACTAACCAGCTTCAAAGATGTAGTTTCTTCTCTCTGAATGGATCAAAGAAACGAGATCCAACAACATGCTGTATATAAGAAACACATTTAACTCAAAAAGTAATCAACAGATTTAAAGTCAAAGAATGGAAAACAATACTCCAAGCAACAGGAACCCAGAAAAATCTGTTTGCAGACAATGCGAACTTCTAACCAAAAATGATCAGAAGAGATAAAGAAGGTCACTACATGCTTTCTAGGGGGAAAAAATTCCAGAGAAAGACGTAACAATCATAAAAATATATGCATCAAATATGGGAGCACACAACTATATAAGACAAATATTGATAGACATGGAAAATCAAATAAGCACTAGTACAATTGTAATGGGGGATCTTAATACCTCATTGCCACAAAGAGATAGATCAATTAGGAAAAAAGTTGGCAAAGAAATATCATAACTGGACCAAACCTGTGAACATATGAACTTACTAGATGTTTACAGAGTGATCCACACAACAATTCAGGATACACATTCTGTTCAGCTGCACACAGAATGTTCTCTAAACTAGACCATATACTAGCACATATAACATGCTTCAGTAAAAGCAAAGGAGTTGAAATTTTCCCATGCATATTATCTGAACATGGTGCCAAGAAATTGGAAATTAATAACAAAAGAATACATAAAAACTCCATAAACACATGAAGTTAAACAACACCCTTCTGAACAAACAATGGGTCACAGATGAATTTTAAGCATTTAAACAATATCTATAATCAAACAAAATACAAATACAACATACAGGAACCTGTGAGATGCAATGGAGACCTGAGAGGGAAAATTGATAGCAGTGAATTCTCACATCAGGGAAATAGAACGAGCACAAATTAAGAACCTAATACTGCACCTCCACCTTCTAGAAAAAGAAGAGCAAGTCATGACCAAAGCCCATACAAGGCAGAAAATTTTAAAGATCAAAGCAGAAATTAATGCAATTGAGACTTAGAAAACAATACAAAGAATTAATGAATCGAAGAGTCAATTCTTTGATAGAATAAAAAAATGATAAATTCCTAGATAACCTTAACAAATAAAAGAAAGAAAAACTCAAATTCATACAATAAGGAAAGAAAAGGGTGAAATCACTACAGATTCTGTGGAAATTCAGAAAGTCATCAATTCCTATTTCAAAAATTTTACTCATAGGATGGAAAACACAAAAGAAATGGAAAGATTTCTAGAAAATTATGAATTATGGAAGCTGAATCAAGAAGATACAAAAATTCTAAATAACCCAGTATCAGTTCATAAAATTGAAAACATAATTAAAAGCTTACCAGCAAAGGCCCACATGGATTCATGGATGAATTCTACAGAAAATTTAGAGAATATTTAATAACAATACTCTGCAAACTCTTTAAAGACAGGGAAAGAGAAACAATTCTCCCTATCATTCCTGGATGCAAGTATTACCCTAATATCAAAACCAGAGAAAGATCCAACCAAAAAAGAGAACTACAGATCAATCTCCCTAATAAACATAAATGCAAAAATCCTCAATAAAATACTAGCAAACAGAATGCAGCAAATCATCAAGAAAATTATACAACATAACTAAATACAATTCATCCCAGGAATGAGGGAATGGTTCAATATACAGAAATCAGTAAATGTAATACATTATATCAACAGAGCAAGAGACAAAAGTCACATGATCATCTCAATAGATTCATAAAAAGCTTTTGATAAAGTCCAATACACATTCATAATAAAAATCCTACAGCAAATTGAAATAGATGGTCTTTACTTCAATCTATGAAAGCCATCTATGACAAACCAACAGCCAACATCATACTGAATGGACAAAAAGCAAAAGCTTTCACTCTAAAATCAGGAACAAGACAAGGATGTCCACAAGCATCATTCCTATTCAATATATTTCTGGAAAGATAGCCAGAGCAATTAGACAAAAGAGAGAAATAAAAATAATACAGATAGAAAACAAAGTTAGATCGTCATTATTTGCAGATGACATGATACTCTACATAAAATATCCCAAAAACTCCACCAAAAGACTTCCAGAATTAATAAGCAAATTCAGTAGAGTAACTGGATACAAAGTCAATACACAGAAATCAATAGTTCTAAGTAAATTATTTTGAACTCACGACAATGTCCTCTTTTAAAACCCTAAAGGTATCATTCTAAGGTGACTGACACTTCATACCTGAGGATACTCCTTATAATCATAGAGTTTTTGAAATGCATCAATTATTTGATCACATTACTGCCCATTTAAACAACTTCCATGTGCACTGAGTACCACATCCAAAGCACAGCTTCTTGATATTGTCACACTATCTAGACTGCAGAGACAAAGAGGTAGACAAGCAATGGACAGCTAGGATGGAGACCTTAGTAAACCAAAACAGGACTTGGGAAGGTGGAAACACAAGGGATATTAAGACTTCACTGAAATGTGCCACAGGAAACTGGGGGGCAGAGGAGCAGGGGAAATGTAGGGGCCTAGGTTAAAAAATGGCAATCCACCATTTCAAAGGAAAAGGATTAGAAAGCAGGGGGGCAGAGAAGTCTGTTCTCAGAGGTTTAGCTAAAAGCAGCCAACACATTGTTTTCATTTTCATTGACTCAGCGCTGAACTTGGGCACCTCTTCAAGACTCCTTGGAGGCCCTCTAAGTTAACAAGAGCTTTTCATTTACTTTGTGAAGGACTATACTCAGTTGGTTCCCCAATGCTGTGTCCCTGGGCTTCATTCTTCATGGTCCTCAGGACATGATTCCAGAGGGAATAGAAAATTAGTTACATTATGATCTCTCTTGAAATTGTAAAAAAAATTGTACTTCATCTGGTTATATAGACACAGTTGCAGGTCAAGATTGCAGAGGACTTTTCCATCCTACTTATTTATCAAATGAATGATTTTTGTAAACAATAGTCTGTAATGCTGGACTGATATAAATCTACAGAAAGCTTCACTTATCTACCTGTTCTGATTTCAGGAGTATTCAAGACTATTGACATCATTGTTAACAAAGCCATCCCCGGGAGTTGTACAACATCATTATTTCCATGATTCTTGGTTTGTTTAGGACACAGAATCAAAAAATTGGACCCAAGACATGCTTTGGGTGGGGATATACATACGTCAGACTGTAGAAAGACACTTCCACAGGTCCTGAGTCCACCATACATGGTGCCCTAGGTACACATCTGATGAGAAGACTAAGACAGAACATTGCCTAAGAGAAAAAATTTGTGTCTAGTAAGTCGTCTTATTTCTCTTCTTCTATTTTTAATGTATTTTTAAAAATATTTCACTGTATCTGTTTTAAGGATGCTTTGGATTGAGAACAGCCTTTTTAGCTTCTGACATTTTCAAAGGCAGTATATGACTTTTCTTTTGTTGTCCTATTTTTACTGGAATTTATGAGATCTTAGTAGGGTGCAAAGCAGCAAAATGCATGACCCCAGGGCTGATCTGAAGTTGGCTTGGGAAATCATAATTCTGTGCTTCTTAATAAAAATGAGTAGCTTCCAGGTATCTTATTCAAAAGGCCTCCATGTTTTATGAAGATAAGACATTTTATATCACAAAGACAATGCTGTGTAAAATACATTTTGGCACAGAGATTGAATTAAAAATAAAAATTTAAAAATCTATTGAGAAGTGAACCAAAACATAGTTTCTGCTGAACTAGGATTAAGATTAACAATTTGAGAATAAAGCAAGACGCCTGGAGGTTCAGGAATCGGCCCCTGTGTTTCATTACTATGCTTCTCAGCCAATCCACTGAATTATCTAAATCCTAAATGTGTTTGCAAAAGTACAATTATTGAGAATATCATAGGTTTTAGAACTTTACAATGAAAACTTTACAGTGTTTTACAGTAAAGTACCTTAAATACTGGGAAAATTGCATTTTCTTTATGTTTCTTTTTGCATCTTTGAAACACATTTATTAGATTGTACAAACTCATTTTGCAGATAAGAACAAGGAAGCAGAAATCGGATTAGTATAATATCATGAGCTTCCAAAGTAATGGAGTGAGACTGCTATCAGGATAAACTAATTTGAAAATCTGTGATAAGTTTACTAAGTCTACTTAACATTTTTTAATTTTAACATGGGGGTGTAGTTGCTCAGAAATATTTAAATAATACCAAAAAACTGATATTCTGAAAAGCTGTATATTTTCTAATTGGCCAATTGTTTCCTAAGAAGGAATAGAGTCATCTGTCACTGATTAGCCAAGACTATTCTCTCTCTAATATATATAAAAAACGCTGTTTTTCCTTTGGTCACTCATTATCATCAGTGCAATGTATCTATCAAGAATAGAATGACTTTTTTAACATTTATCCTGGAAACTTTTTGTACCGATATTAAATTAAATTTGGGAAAAAAGTCACATTGTTCAAAGTTTACAGGGACAAAACTTATTAGGTATAGCAGTATTCTTTTCTTAGCCATCATGAAATATTACCAGTATATGCATATTGTAAGTTATGAGGTCATAATCATATATCTCATTTTATCAAGATAAAAAATGAGAAACAACAATTGAAATGATTCCAAGAGAATTAAAAAGTACTACAGAAAATGAATATTTTTCCAACATCCAACATGATAAGTAATCTCCATTTGCTTAGAGGTTAATATAAGAAATATCATTATATTTAGTGGTGAATAAATAATACACTTTGCTTACATGCATATTTAATTTTTTCTAATCTCAGAATAATATGTAGATATAATTTCCATGGTTTATAAACTAGAATGTTTCAAAGACTAGACACTTCAAATAATCCACTTTTTAAATTGAAATATCAGTTTATATTTTCTCGGGCTGGAGATTTAGCTCAGTGGCCTAAGCACCTGCCTCGCAAGCATGAGGTTTAGTTCGATTCCCGGTACTGAAAAAAATAAATAAATAAAATAAAATAAATAAATTTTTAAAAAATTTGATAATATAGAACTTCAATTTTAATCATATAGAGTCAAATCTGAGGCTAAATTAACTTTCCCTTTGGTCAAAGTATCTAAACATGACTCTATATTGATATTTTATTCTTTTTCATCTAGTTTCTTAAATCCTATTATATGATAGATTTAAATTGATCATAAATCATGACATTAGTTTTTCATAAAAAATCTTTTTGTCATCTATAAAACACTTCCATATTGATTTTCCAAATATTTTATATTAGAGAATAAAAACATTTTAATTTATGAGATTTTCAGAAAGCAATTCCACTAAAGCTTGAAAGAATCATTACAGAGAGTATAAAAATTGACATTATGTCATATCATTTGTATTGAAATTCAACCTCAAGTCACTCTCATCTTCCCAACTATATGAATGAATATTGAAATATTCATTATGTTGTGAAATGGTTGTTTGTTTTACATTCAATTTTGTTTTAGCTCCATTGTTAAACAGAAGCTAGTTTACAGATGGAAACTCACTTTATCTTTTAGTTTGTTGCTTTGCTTTCTTGTATCACTACATTCCTCCTGTGAGTACTTTCCTGATGAAGTGAATGCATGATAATCCCATTTTACACTCCACTTTTAGGAAAAGTTAATCTTCCTCTATTTACCTCTTTTCATGCCTTAAAGTCGTTTAAGTTTGGCTACAATTTCTCATTGCGATTATACTTTTCAGTTGCAATACAGACATTGAAAAGATATGCACTACTCTGCATTGAAATAAATGATCAGCTAGTCTTCACTCTAGGTTAATTCAGAGGACACACTGAAAAAAATGGAGAAAGGAAATCAGTCTGGAGTATCAGAATTTGTGCTTCTGGGACTTGGACATTCATGGAATAGTCAGACCTTTCTATTCATAGTATTTTTGATGATTTATCTATTGACTCTATCTGTAAATATTACTGTCATGGTCTTAATTCCCCTGGACCCTCAACTCCATTCTCCTATGTACTTCTTTTTGGCCAATCTGTCATTTGTTGATATGTGGCTTTCCTCAGTGACAACTCCTAAGATGATCACAGATTTTCTCCGGAAGGACAAGACCATTTCCTTTGGAGGATGCATGTGTCAGATCCTCTTTGTTCATTTCATTGGAGCAGGTGAGATGGTGCTGCTGGTGGTGATGGCCTATGACCGCTATGTGGCCATCTGCAAACCGCTGCACTACTCCACCATCATGAGTCTTCATAGGTGCATTGGGTTTGTGGTGACTTCGTGGATAGCTGGTTTTGTGCATAGCATGAGTCAACTGATTGTGATTGTGATGCTGCCTTTCTGTGGACCCAGGGAAATAGACAGCTTCTTCTGTGATATACCACTGGTGACCAAGCTGGCTTGCATGGATTCCTATAATTTGGACATTTTAATAAATGTTGACTGTGGGCTGGTGGCTGTAACCTGCTTTATTCTGTTGCTGATCTCCTACACATACATTCTTATCACTGTCCGCCAAAGCTCTACAATAGGTGCTTCCAAGGCACTGCCCACCTGCACTGCCCACATCACGGTGGTGGTGATCTTCTTCGTGCCCTGCATCTTCATCTATGTGTGGCCACTAAACATCACATGGTTGGACAAATTTCTTGCTGTGTTTTATGCTGTTTTTGCTCCCCTCTTGAATCCAGCTATTTATACCCTGAGAAATAAAGAAATGAGAAATGCTGTGAAAAGAGTCAGAAGCTATTATGTGGGTTCTGAGGAAAGTATATAAGGCTCAGCAACCTCCTTGGCCATACCTCAAATAGACAATGGGCTGACCTTATAACACATGTAGAAACTAAAGAATTTTGTTTGATTTCCATAATTTACTCCAATTTCTATATGCACATATACAAATTTAATGTAATTTACGAATTTAAAAGCTTAGTAATAAGTCAGCAATTCACTTTGAATTATTTCCTAAAAATCAAAGTAGTAATCATCCTCTTTCATAAGGATATATCTGACGTGTTTGTGAAGATTTTAATAATATAAAGAATTAGGTATTTTCTATTACCTTGTTTAGAAAGCTTATGTTGTTATTGTTTTGGGCTCTCTATTATTGTTATTTATTTGTCTTTATTGTTTCCTGTTTTTCTTGTGTTTTGTTCTGCTCTTCCCTCTAGCACAGAAAGGATAGATGTACATGTATATTCTTATACATGCCTAGAACTACTCCTAAACAGTTTACAAGAGCAGATTTTATTAAGTATCAAGATATGAACAGCTACTTTGAAGTGAACAAGACATTATGGTAGCCATAGCTGATTTCTTATCTTCATGTTCTGAAATCCAATAATGCTTTCATTCTTTGATTTGATTGGTTTCACTATGTTTTCTACTGTTTGATTGCAATATGCTAGGAGGTATGAACAGCTTTTTTGAAGAAAACAAAGGACATTAAAGTAACCATTGTAGACTTCTTATTGTCTGGTTTGAAGGCCTGTAGTGCTTTCACTCTTTTGTTTTGATTGGTTTTGTATTATTTTGTTTTGCTTGAGTTTATTGTGTGTGAGGTATGAACAACAATTTCAAAGAAAACAAGAGACACTATAATAGCCATTGTCGATTTCCTGTTGTTTTGTTTTGAAGTCCTGTATGCTTGCATTCTTCTGTTCTGATCTGCTTTGCTATGTTTTACTCTGTTTTGTTGTTTTGTTTTATTCTCTTTAAAATAAAATAAAAAGAATAACTTAGTACTTGTTTAACAACTCATAATTCCATTCTGATGGATCATATTTTAATGGATTGCTCTTGAATATTTTACTGATTCCCATTTAGAAGATATATTTTATACCTTCACACTCTTCTCAAAACTTTCACACACCGTTTGTCAAAAGGCAGCTTCATTGCTACTTTTGACTGATGCTGGCTTTCCATCAAAATACTAATTAGTGTGTTAAAAAAAGTGAATCAGAGATGAAACAAAATCAATACCCTAATTGGCTACAGTTACCTCAAGGTTGTTTTCATTCAAAAAGTTTTGAATAAATATTGAATACTGCTATTTGTTATCTCATTCTCAAGGACTAAATTGATTTTAAGTTATTTTTAAAAATTGTGCAAAATCTTGAAATGTATATCCATGAAAGCTAATTTTCAAAACCAAAATACTAAATTCTGTGATAAAAGATAATATTCTAAAAATATCAATGTAGGCCAATTTTTAGATTCAATTACTTACAAAATTACATTATTAAAGACTAATTGTATATACATTTTGTACTATAAATATTGTTGTCAGTGGGCTAGATGTATTTTTGAAGTAGAGTCCTTTCCTTGTTTACCTGACACTCATGGCTCAATTACCTATTCTGACAAAAAGGAACATATTCTTAAAATTCTGAAATATATAATATTCTCTTTATTTTTAATCACACATTTAATGGATTTAAATTGAATTATAATAATCATAATAATAAAATTTCATGTAAAAGTCCAATAAACAAAAAAAATGTCAGGTAGTCCCTGATTTTTGTAAGCTGAAAAAATTCAACAAAATGATAGAATAAAAATATAACACTCTTAGCCACCTGTTCTGTCATTGAGCTATCTTTATAACCTTCAATATTTTTAATATCTGCCAATTAGGAAGAACAAACAAAAATTTGATATATATATATAAAATTTCTTTATTTAATATAGTCTTAAATTTTCCTTGATTAAAGGATTCAAAAATTGATTCCAAAATGGTTTATTTATTATATGGCATTGCACATTGCAACAAAGTGATTTTTTTTTTTACAAAGAAAGCTACCAAGTCATACTAAGGATAGAATATGAAAATGTCCCTATTCCCACAAAAATATTGTTGGAAATTATTTAGCCCTCATTTTTGTTTTGTCTTGCAATCTGAATTTTAAACCTAAGCACACACCAGCACATGTTAATCATTAAAGTACAGCAGCTAACTATTTGCCTGTTTGTATCTGAGCTGTAAACCTCAAGTCTTCTTCAAGGGTGTGGAAATAGATCCACTTAGTTGCAACCACTGTATATTTTAAACATATTTATTACTAACCACTATGTTGAATATTTCTATTTCTTTATGTATCTTTTCAATGTAATCTAAGATCTGTGGACAACCCTGTATGTGAGTTGAGATTGGTGAATCACATGGTCATCAACCCTTTGCTGCACTCAATATGCTATAAAATAAACTCCTTGATGTAAACTAATTTTGTACGGCTTGCCACTATGGAGAATAAGTCGATTAAATCTACACAGGGTGGTACAAGCTGAAGTAATGCAATTTAAGAAGAAAAATCATTTCAGTCTTGTTTTTACTCGAGACAAAATTTTACTATTTCATGTAGAAGAAACCCATTATAATCAATGTGTGGTGAGAGATCCATCAGCATATTAAGCCAAATTAATGGTTCAGATCTAAAGAGACTTATTCTACCTAATAGCCAGATCCTGAGATTTGGTCTCTTTTTGGCTCAATTCTCAGTCCTTTGCTGTAGGGCTATGGTGAGATGACTACCCTAGAACTTCCCAGTATTGTTACACAAGCGAGAATAACTGATTACAACAGATATGACAACTTAACTAAAGCAGTAAAATTGGAAATAAACATAACATCAAGCACAATTTAGAAACTGACAGACCTTGGTAAATGTTGATTTTGTACTTTAGACCGGAAAAGTAAATTAAAGAAAGTAAATGATTCCTAGGACCTTCCTCATTTGATTTCTTCTGTACCATTTCCACGAGATAATGTATCTAATATTGTATAGTTAATAAACTGTTTGGAGAGTAATACTGTATACGCAGGTCATAATATGGAGCTTGGCTCACAAATTACTTGATGTCCTAGTTAATATATTCAGTGTGTAACAGATCCCTATAGAATACTGGCATGTGAAATACAAGAAAAGTTACTGAGGTGCTTTATCTCCCACCATTTGACCAACACACCTCAAATACTCACTTTCTCATTATCATGAGGTACAAAAAGAATGGGAATATAAGTGCAGGTGGTTAATATGATGTTTTCTAGACTTTCAGGATGATTAATATTTTTGAAATTGATTATATTCCCATAACATTGTATATATGCTTTTTGATACTTATAAATACCTATCTTCCAATAAAAGTGTACCCTCTCATGTAAATATTCAAAGGTACATAGGTCTCCACAAGAAAATTCCTAAGTATTTTATTTATTATGTTAAATTAACAACATAAAACCTTTAGTATACTATCAAGAAGACTAATTTGTCAAAAGAAAGGTAACTATATTCCATCCACCTGATTCCACAAAAATAATGTACAACGTTGATTGTGTTTTTTTTCTAAATCATTGATGCTATAAATTATTCAAAGCACAAAGAAAAGTTTTCATACTGAATCCTTTTACTCCTGCATTTCCTAGACCCCCTCCCATGTTTTATGGGACTCTTTGCTATTTGTATCACATTTGGAGTATCAAATTATTACATAGAATCTAAAGTTCACTAATGACAGTAATCACATGTAGAATTACATAAGGACAAGACTGAGAAATATATATAGTTAAAATCACAATATTCTAATATGGTAACTGTGGTAATATAAATCACATTTAACACTTGTTAAGATTAAAAGACTAAATATTTGCAATAATTACTTATTAATGAGAAAAAAAGTAAACCTTGACTTTAAAAATTTTAAATGTGGGACTGGGGTTAGAATGAAACATATGAGCTTAATACAAACTGGTATCCCCATTAGATTTTTAGGTAAGGGAAATGATATATGCAAGGCAAGAAATTTAGAAAAGTTATACAAATGTTAGAGACAAAAGGAATCAAGGCCAACACTATAACACTCTCATCATACAGAAGGGAAGAAAGGAACAAGATAAATACAAAAAGTCAAAACACAATAAAACGGGAATATCAATTTCGTATTTATTGACAATTACTTTAAAAATAAAAGTATAAATTATTCAACTAAAAGGCAGAGAGTGGAAGGATGTATACAAAAGAAAGATGTTTGATATATTGCACACGAGAAATGCACTTTAAATTTAAGAACACATAGGCTGAAGCAAAACTGAAGGGAAATCATAGGCCACGCAAATGGGAAACAAGGCAGGCAGGGATGAATATACTTAGGCAAAATGCGATTTAAAACAAAATGGAAACAAGAAATAAGGTCCTTCTTCTGAAGTGCTCACAGGGCATTCTTCAAGAGAGCTCCCTCCTTCTGTTGAGGTATAATAAAGGAAAGAAAAACAAATATTTCCTTGTTTCCTCCCTCCATCTTTCTTGGTTCTATATTCATATAATTTTAGATTCAAATTTCCCACCCAGTCCTAACTGATATGTTACCTGTAGTTTCTAACAGACATTTCCTTATTTTTCAAAACCTTTAGTGAGTTCTTTATGTATATAACAAATACAAAGATATAAAGATACAGACACAAAGATCTTTGGTGTGAATATTTGAATTAAAATTCTGTGTACAATTCCTTTTGCTGCTTTCCTGATCTACTGACAAAGACCGAAATAGCCATATGCCAGAAACAAGGACGCTCACTCTGCACATGAGTTGCAGATTTCTGTGTCACTGAAAAGGACACCTGGACTATAGAGTGATTTAAAAAACAAAAAACAAAACAAAACAGAAAAAACAAGGAAGACCTGCCAGTCACTGGTAGTTCTGGTTCTGGGGTAATATGTTATACTAAGAGTACAATAATAAATCAAAATGTCAAATTCTTAGAGTACTTCACAGATAACAATGACATATTTTATATTAACGTGTAAGTAGTGGTATGGCCTCAAGAATTACACAGATAAGGAATGATTCCTGCCCTAATGGAGATTTAATTCATAGATATTTTATAATCAATGATAATAATTAAATTTTAAACTTTGAGACTGAAGTGATCAAGGGGAATAGCAATTTTTTTAAGTGTAATCAAGTTAGTGAACTCCACATAGGAGTGATTTCCATTAATTTTTTCCTCTGTTTTATACCACCATTATCTACTGCTCATTTTCCTCTTCCTTTTTCCCATTCATGTTTGAGAAAAAATTAGTTAACACAGAAATAATAATTCAACTGTTTTCCAACAAAATAAGTGAAATCTTTGAGGGGTGATGTCAGAGTCATGAAATACTTCTTACAATGTAATTTAAGAGAAACTTCAAGAGAAGTACATTAAAATGCAAATACCCAGCAGAAGCATGCCTTTGCAAAATATGTTACACATATTTACATAACAAGTTTAAAGTCTAAAAAAGTAGAGAGAATAAAATGCCCTTCAGGATCAATAATTAGATTTGGAATAAAGATTTAATACACAGCCCAGGCATTTAGCTCAGTGGCCTAGGTGCCTGACTGGCAAGTGCAAGGTTGTGAGTTTGACCCCCGGTAATAAAAAAAAAAAAGATTTAATACATGTTTTTGTACTTACTGTAGCATAAGTACTGAATTTGCCTATATCATAATAAACCTATTAATTTTCTCTGAGACACGGCACATATATATTAAGGGAGTGATGGCTAAACGATTAGAGACTGCAATGATAGACTGTGGCACGTGTTCCATAGGCTCACTACTGCTGTATTTCAAACTACTTAACAAGTCAACATAATACCAATTTGAAATGTTCACAGCGTTTCTGGGCATTAACAGTTTCCTTCTGAATCCATGCAGTAGTTTCTAAATCTCTGCACAGCACTTTCCCTCTCATTTCTCAGGGTATCAATGGCTGGATTTAGGAAAGGTGTAATAACAGAGTAAAAGACAGCAAGAAATTTGTCCAGACAGGTGATATTTAGTGGTCACATGTAGACAAATATTCTGGGCACAGAAAAAAAGCACCACTACTGTGATGTGAACAGTGCAGGTGACAATGCCCTGGAGGCACCTGTTTTAGAGCTTTGGTGGACAGTGATAAGAATGTGTGTGTAGGAGATCAGCAAAAGAATAAAGCAGGTTACACCAACAACTCCACTGTCAGTATTCATTAATGTTCCCAAGTCGGAAGAATCCATACAGGTGAACTTAATTACCAGTGGTATAACACAGAAAAAACTGTCTATTTCCCTGGGGCCACAGGATGGCAGCTGCACAATCACAACCATTTGACTCATGCCATGCACAAATTCGGTTATCTAGCATGTCAGCACTAGTCCGATACACCTGTTCAGGTTCATAAAGGTGGAATAATGCAGTGGTTTGCAGACGGCCACACAGTGGTCATAGGCCATCACCACCAGCAACACCATCTCACCTGCCGCCACGAAATGGACAAAGAGAACCTGGCACATGCAACTTCCAAAGGAAATGATCTTGAGAAAGTCTGTGATTGTCTTAGGAGTTGTCACTGAGGAAAGCCATGTGTCAACAAAGGAGAAGAAGGCCAAAAAAGAAGTACATGGGTGAATGAAGATGGGGGTCAGTGTTTACAGATACGATGAACAGGTAAAGCATCAAAAATATCGCCAAGAGTAAGATCTGTGTATTCCATGAATGTCCAAGTCCCATAAGGACAAATTCTAAGGTATAGATTGATTTCTTCCATCCTTTCTTTGAAGTATATTTTTTTAAGGTTAAGTAATTTATTCAAGTCTGCACAGCAAATAAATGACACACATGATTCAACACCAGATATTCCAGTTCCAAACATGTGCTCTTAATCACCACACTATACTAATCTAAAGTATATTCTTTTAATTAATTGAGAAGTAATACATTACTAGTTATTGGGATGTGAAAGGGAACTTAAATTTTGGAATTTGGTATTCACATTGACACTCAGCATTCATATCTGTAGCTGAAAATCAAATTGTGACAGGAAATACTAGTCAGATATACAAGGGGTTCTGCCCAAAATACAAGATAAAGGCTGTCAAAGAATAGCTTTTTCTGGGAACAGCCTAAAGTTGAATTCTTATCTGAACGATTTATTGAGAGAGTATGCTCACAAGAAGATAGTCAGAAAAAGAGGACAGACAAAAGAAAGTCTAACAAGATGTTTGTCGTTCTGTCCAGTATTCCAGTAGAAAGATCACTAACAAAAATTAGGCCGCATATTTACGAATATGATGGTTAAGCGTTATTGAAATGCAGTAAGTTTGATATGATACCATATAACAGTTTATCTCTGTCATATGTAATGACTACCTCAGGCCTCAGTTGAACCTCTTTAACTAGAAATCCTAGGTTGTACTTTTATATTTTGCTTCTAAAATATACTTATATATTGGCACAATCTGAGAGAAGCTATACGAATGGATATATAATTACCTTAGCATGATTATTTGAATGCAAATCTAGGTACATAATTTATTATTAACTAAAATTTAAAATCTAATGGAATTCATTTAGCATGTTAATTTGACTAAAAACACACAGAAGTGTAGAGTATGTAGAAAGCGATTAACCAAAGGTGTATGTAATTGTGACTCAGATTCTGACTGTTGAACTCTGAATAGAAGTTTATTAATTAAAATTATTTGATAATAAACATTTACCTTCAAATTATCAGTGCAGTTTAGGAAACCTTTAGACTGCAATTTCTGACCATCAGAGATACAAATGTTTTGTATCTATTTATTCTATCTTCTAAGATAAAAATGACACACATCTTTGTGTCTTTGGTATGTCTTTGATTTTTAGAATCAAGTGAAGGGTGAAGTTCAATGTACAGTGATTATGAGTATTCATCGCTAAATATAACATTGATATTGCTTACCTTGGTTTTTAAGTATGTAATGAGGGAAATACAAAACTTTTTCTAAGATATTAGTAAGTAACACATATATTTACTGCGAAGAACAAAACATATCAGAATAGTCTCTAATATATTTACTCAATTTCCAAAAAAAAAAACCTGATTTATGAGCACTGAAAAAATTTGAACACTCTGACATTCATCTTTCATCTTAATTTCTTATCAGTTCAAACTTTTGCAGAAAAACATTTGCACTAGTTTTATACATTTGGTAGAAAAAGCATTGAGACAAGATATGATTCATGCTGATTATGTAGACTTACATGGCACAATGTGCCATTACAAATACTCCTGTTTTCTAAATATGCTTTGAAATTTTTAATATTTCATTATGTTCATAAATAATTAAATTATTCTATTATTGTTATTCAATGTTTAGGTAATCTGTAGATTAGAATTATCATAGACTTGATTTAGTCAGAACTGGTCTGAAATCTAATTCCATTCCTTTTTGACCAATGACTTTAAGCTTAATGTAGTTCTATTTGCATTTCCTAATTTTTAAAAAGTTTACACTCAATCTAAAAGAGTACACTTATGTATCCTGAAGATGAACCAGAAAATGTACAAAAACTCATTTCCTTCAATACCCAGTTAATGTTAAAAAATATTACTTGATTCTCATCTCTTTATTTGGGGTGAATCTTAGAGCAGCACATTTTTCAGAACCTATTGTCAATAATTTCACTGCACATCTGAATACTTTGATTCTTTTTTACTTTGTAAATCAATTGTATTTTAATTGCACATGCTTATGACATTTTCTTTAATCAAAATACACATAATTGAATTTCTTACATTCTCTTTAAATTAACATGTAATCAGCAATCCTATAGGATAAAAAGATTTACAAAACCTACCAGACTTGTTTTTTGCTTTCCAGGAGCTAACTAGTTTCATCGTTACTGTCTCTTTCCTTGGAGGGCTTGTTAATACTATTATAAGAGGATGTGTAAGAAAAAAAGGGTGTTCAATTAATGCATCTATTGAATTCTTAACTGTAACAAAGTATAAAATCTCTAAAGTAGGTAATGCCAACCCTGAAATGGGTAAAATTGAAAAATTAAAGTGGTATATTTTTCACTCTTCAATGAAAATAATCCCCACATTACATCCTTCGTTTCTATATGATATTCTTCCACAAAGATATTTCATAGGGTTTTAGTCATATAACCAGGAGACTGTCAGTATTTATATTTTTGCAGGAAAAATCTTGGTGTCATATTATTTAATGCCTGAGGTACACATTGAGTAGAGTACACAGTGAGAAAGACCAAGTTCTTTATACTTGTTCCTGCTGATTTCCTGTTTTCTTCAGTTGTGAGTTTTAAAGATTATTACTTAGTAAATAAAAAAAAAATTTAATTTCTACCTCTCCGCTTAAAACAATCTTGTATATAATGCTTGTAGCTGATTTAAAAAAATCAGTTCTCCTTAAAACAGGAAGGAACATTTGAACAAGCATAGCTAGAAAGATGATGACATTGACTAACTATCAAAAACTTCATCTCCAGGGTCAGAGATTTAGCTCAGCAGTGTAAGCAACTGCCTGGCAAGTGCAAGGTCATAAGTTTGATCCCCCCACACCAATAAATAAATAAATAAACAAGCAAATAAATAAATAAATAAATAAAATCTGATCTCCGTATGAAGCCCTGGATACTTCTGTGATGTGTGCACTGTTCTTAACAACAGCATAGAATGCCCAGTAGGAACAGGAAAAGGATAGAAGAATAAAGTGTAAATTAGTAAAAATGTAAGACACTAAGGTATCCATTCTATGTCTGAACTTAATCAGCATCCTGTGTGCATTGTGTGTTCTTTATGCACTCTCCCATTCATGAACATTTGGATGTTCTTTGTATCTTGCCTGTTATGAATGGTATTGCATGGTAATGAGTGTACAGATATCTCCTTGAGATACTGATTTTGTTTCCTTTAGATTTCTGCTCAGGTTTAAAATTGTATCATATTGTAGCTCTACTTTTAATATTTTAAAGGAAATTATCTGTTTTTCTACAACAGTTTATATTCCCTTTAACAGCCCTACCAGTTTTACATTCCCCTTAACAGTATCCAAAGGTGTATTTTTCTAGACAGCTGGCCAACACTTACTGATCTTGAACTTTTGAAAACTGTAATAGTGCTTTTAGTAGACATAAGATAACTTTGATTGTGGCTTTGATTTGCTTTTCCTTCATGTATAGTGGTGTTGTCCATATAAATACATTAATATTTGCCTTCTTTGTAAAAAATATAGTCATTTTGTTGTTTTCTTTGCAATATAGAAACTTTGCAGTTTTTAATGTTCCACACTTTTATTTTGATTTTGTTGATTCTGCTTACAATATGATATCCAAAAATACATTACCAAAGCCAATGTCAATGAGCTCTTCCCTACTTGCTGCTAGTACTTTTTTTGTTACAGGCATTACCTTTAAGTTTTAATATTTTTTAAAATTGGGAATTTTAGTTACACTTCAACTAAAATAGTTAACTTCAGCTTTCTTCAAATGGATTTTTGTTTTTCTTAATACATTTTACTGCAAAGCATATTCTTTCTTCATTGAGTATTTGTGGTTAGAGTCTAACAATAGTGATCCATGCATGTGTGGTTTTATTTCTGGGCTCTCTAATCCATTACATTTGTCCAAGAGTCTATGTTTATTTTTATACTTCTATATCATTGGTCTAGTACACTTAGTAAAACATTTAAAATAAAAAAATTTTGTTGTGCTTTTTCATGATTTTTTCATGTATTCACTTTTTATGTTCCCATATAAATTCTATTTTTCTTTTTCCATTTGTGTAAAACTTCCATTAAGATAGTGAAAGTGATTGATTTGAAGCTATGAATGGGCATTATGAACATTTTAACAATGTTAATTCTTCCAATACATTAATATGGGGTATCTTTCCATTTGTCTGTCTCTTCTTTGATTTATTTAAACAATCATTTGAATTTTAGTGTAAAATTACTTAACATAATATATCATTATTGTATTTGAAATTGTTTTCTTAATTTATGATAATTCATGAGTGTATAGAAATACAACTCTTTCGAATAGTCATTTAAATATGATCACTTTACTAAACTTATTACTTAGTACTAACATTTTTTTGGTTAACTTGGGAAGAATTTTTACATATAGAATCTTAGGTCTGCTAACAGAGACAAGTTTACAACTTCTCCTTAAGTTTAGATGTCTTTTATTTATTTTTCTTACTTAATTGTTCTGGCTCTACTTCAAACAGAATGTTTAATAGAAACAACTAGTGAACATTGTTTTTTTCCTGCTTATAAGGGCAGACTTCCAACTTTTCAAGGTTATGTCTTGTGTTGTTGTGGTCAACAATATATGATCTATGTTATATTGAAAGGACATTCTTTTCCTGTAACTATTTAAGAAGTGTTTCATGATAGAATGTCAGATTTTCCCAAACTCTTTTTCTTCCTTAGCTAAAATGATATTTTAACTTTTAGTTTTCATTTTCCTTATGTGATGATGTACCATGTTGATTCACCTACATATTTGAATTATCTTTTGTATCCTACAGATAAATTCTACTTTATCACCGTGTATAAACACTTTATTGTTCATTTAAGCTCAGTTGATTTGTATATTGTTGAAGATTTTTGGATTTGTCTTCATCAGGAACACTGGTTTGAATTTTTAGTTTTGTTTTTCTCTGGTAACTTTGTCTCAAGGGATTCTTAAAAATATATTTTGAATTGTTTCTTTCATTTCATTTTTTTAAGTGTTTCAGAAGGACTAGTACTAATTGATCATTATGGATTAATAATGAATGGTATAATTGACAAATCTGATCATGCATTTGATCATGAAATTTCTTAGTTTTTTTAAGTACTATTTCAATATCCTTAAATGTTGTTGCTGTATTCAGAATTGCTATTTTTTATTTTATTTTTGTGAGTGGCACGTTTCTAAGTAATATTCCAAGTTGTGATGAATTATCCTACTTTTGGTGTGTAATTGCTCATAGTAGTCTTATGTGATCCCTTGTACTTATGTCAGATCATTTGTAATGCTCTTTATCTAACTTATAATGTTATTTTTCTAAATCATCTCTCTTTTCTTGGTTAGTGTATACAAAAGTTTGCTACTTTTAAGTTGTCAAAAGAATACAGTAGTAGTTTTTGAAAACCTTTTCTATTAGGTTTCTGCAATTCTTTGTATTTACTTCAATATTGTTTTTTTTTGTTTTTTTTTTTTGTCTATTAGCTTCAGACTAGTTTTTCTGGATTCCTTATGTGCAAATTTTAGGTTCTTAGAGAGCACATTTTTCTTAGTAGAATAGACATCTTTTACTATAAAACTCATTCTTGGAACTGTTTTATTGCATATCATAAATTTTGTTACGTTGTGTTTTCATTTTTTATTTCTTCAAATTTTTAAATTCGCTGTCTAATTTTTCTTTGGCATACTGGTTACTTAGCAACATGGCGTTTAATTTACATACATACGTGAATTTTCTGGTTTTTGTCCTCTTAACAATCTGTATTTTCATATAATTGTGCTCAGAAAAGATACTATTGGGAGGGGGAGTGAGACAGGGTTTAAGTAGCTCATGTTAGGCTTGAACTCACTATTAGCCCAGGCTGACCTCAAGCTCACAGTAATCCTCCTGCCTCAACCTCCCAAGTGCTGAAAGTGCAGGCATGTGCTCCCACGCCCAACTTCAAAAAAGACACAGAACATGATATGCTTTTAACCTTCATGAGTATTTAAGAATTGGTTTGTGACCTGATGTACTAATGATCCTGTAGTATACTCTGTGCGCACTTCAGAAGAATGTCTTTGTTTCATGTTTCCATTTTCACTCAAAGCCTGTTTTGTCTGATATAAGTATACCCACCCCTGCTATCTTTTGGATTCTATTTGTATGAACCATGTTTTTCTTCTCTCTTATTTCAACTGATATATTTCCTTAAAGCTAAATTACATCTCTCGCAGACATTAGGTCATTTAGAATACTTCTTAATCTATTTAGGCACTCTTTTGAAGTCTTTATACTATCATAGTTAAACAATTATCAATAGATGAAAATTTTACTATTTAATCAATTTTTTCTGACTGTTTTGTAGGATTTTTTGTTGTTGTTTTTCATTTCTTCCGTTCTGTCTTCCTCTGTGATCTGATGACTTTTTATTGTGTTATATTTAAACAGCTATTTCTATATTTTTTGCTTATATACTCTATATTTATTCTTTGTAGTTATCATAAGGTATACCTAAAACTCCTGTATTTGTTAAAAGTCCATTTCAAGGTGATACATTTTATTATTGTATGATTCTAGAAATGTAAGTTTTATCATCACATGTAATTTCATATTACTGTGTATACACTAACAACTGATTATTCTTACTATGTATTTAAATAGATTTATGTTCCACCATTAACTTATTATTCTGAATTTAACTTTATACTTACCATTCATAATACCACGTGATTTTAATTTAATTTTATTTTAAGTATTGGGAATCGAAGTTAGGACCTTGTGTTTGCCGGGGAAATATAATGCTGCTGAGCTATATCCCCAGCCTGACTCTAATTTTAATTACTCTCCTTTACTGAACTTCTGATGCTGTGTGCTAAGCATGATACTCTAAATATGCTATAAACAATTGATTCCTGTAAAATGATGGGGATATAAAAATGGAAGGAAACAATGTGGACATGTTTCTTATTTGAATAATCATAAAATTTATGATTCAGAGAATAATCACATGATTTTCCTTCTATATTACTTATGTGGAATAAATCAAGAGGAATGAATCATTCTGTTTCCAAATATTTATTTCTGATATTATATAAAGAGAGGTTTTAGAAGGTTAAGATAACGTAATTAGAAAAGTTACATGTGATTATCTAGTGGAGATTTCTGTCTACTATATGTCTTCAGAGTACATATTTCTCATTGGAATAGTTAACAGAATTACAAATATTAAACAGTATATATGTTCATAATTAATTTCAGATACTAAGTGCATGAACTTTGGGCTTTGACATAAGCTACCTACTATGACGTCTATACAACCTCATCTTCCCACCATTAAACTAAGATGCAAAAATAATATTCTATTATCCAGTACGTATGTTATGATATAGGTTATGTTTTGGAGATCCAAGAAATAAGTTTACTATAAGTGTAGTTTATCCTTTTATGTTATAAGCTTTAGCTTTAGCTTATGTCTGAAGTTTGCTGCTTTATTTCTTAGCCACCCTCAGTATATACGTTATGACTTTAAAAGGATTTCCTTGATATCAGTGTTGTGATGTTGGGGGTGAAGCTGTTTGTACCTCAGGTCTAGGACAAGGCCACTGCTTCTCATGAGTTGGGCAGGGCTGCATGGAAGTGTGCACAACTCAAGGAGCTGATGCACATAATGTCTTGATATTCACAAGAGAATGTAGACAATTTCCTCTTGTTCCTTGTGAAGCCATCAAGGCATGCTGTTCTGCTGAAGATTAGATGCTCTTCCTGGCTCAGATTCTGCCCTCCCCTTAAACTCTTCATGAACTTATTCATATGCTGATTGTATAAATAAACGCACTGCAGATACTGGGCAGTTCCTTTCTGCCATAAGGAGAGAGGGCTCCACCTGACCTCAGTTTTTGTATATTGATTCCTGTTTTCTTCATTTTCCACGGTCCTCCCTCTGGAGTTTCAAGAGTTGCCCTGGCTGTGACAGAGTGGCAATTCTTAACTTGGCCTGAAAGTACAGATTTTGCCACCTACCAAAATAAAAGTAGCAATTAGTAACAACTAAAAGTGAAAGTCTGTAGCTTCACAGTACCAACTAAGAGAAATATCATCATGATGAATTAATTATGATTGACATCACCGTTGTGGGTTGGACAGTCATGTACAGAAGTTTTCCCACTAGGAAGAATCAGAAGCAGTAAATTTCTTTGTCCACGGTGTATGATTGGAAGCAAAAATGTATCCAAATTGATTCATGTTAAGATGCTACTACTTCATTGAGATCATCACGGTTTAGAATGAATATAATTGGAAGAGTAGTCACAAAGGTGTCTGAAAAAACTTATGATAAAATTCTTAGAATAAAAACAGGTTAGGAAAATTTTAGGTGTCTCATTTTAATACTTGTCAGAAGGCATCCTGTGCAGAGGTCATCCACTACTTCAAAAGTGTTTGTAATTGTGGTTTCCATGAGGACAGATGATAACCTATATGTATCTTAGTTAATAATATGAGGCGCTCAAGTTTGATTGAGGAGTTGTTATACAAAATGAGTAGAGTTGGAGGTCATATATTGCTAAACACTGTGGAATTCCTCCTAAAACATGATCTACTTATTTGGTTCAGTGTGCTAGAGGTATGTCAGACAGATAGTAGTGAGTTAATTATACTGGAATCTTTTTGTTATAGTGGAAATAAAATTTGTTTCAATAGAGTATGTAATCTCAGTATATGTTCTTCCCTGTCGTAATATTTTAGCATGTATCACAGTCTCCTAATTTAAGTAATATCTTATGCACCACCATAATAATCTATACAAAATTACTTCTGATTATGGAATTTATTTGAACACCCAAAAAATGAAACAATGTGTTCATAAACACAAAATTCACCAATCAGAACATATATACGATTACTCTTCTCTAGCTTGTGCAACAGAATGATGAAACTGCACACTGGAAAATTTTATATTTCCCCTAGGAAACAGTATCTTTATTCCCTGTGTTTGGTATGAATATGTGTTAATGAGGGAAACTCCTCTCTCTGTTACACATAATTGGACATGTAAATGTAATTCTCTCTCATTCAAAAAAATTTTGAACTATCTTGTCTGGAAATCTTGGTTGTTATGGAAAGAATGTGTGTATCAGAGAAGAAACTAGTAATTTTATTGTATTAAAATTAATTTTAACTATTCGAATTGAGTTTCATCTAGGTACCATGCATATTTGTTGTTCTCTATATTACTATTAAGGAAACTGTCAGAAAAAGGTAGGAATGCTACTATGATTAATGTATAAAACTAAACTTGGTGAGGAAGTCAGTAAGGGACTATATATCTGAGGTGAAAATATGTAGTAAATGGATAATGTAGTAACAATTTAAATGATTGGACAACATAATCTGTGTTTTTTATTCTTAGAAATTTATTTATTCTTACAGTACCCAGAAAATCCATACAAATAATATTTCTCAGTTTTACTTTACTTTTTAAAATTTATTTTTTAAAATTTTAACACGTTTTTATTTCTCTAATTTTACTAATGTGTGTTTGTAGTACATGAGGATTACATTCAGCATGGGGAGTTGGGACATGTACATGACACATTTTAATTCTTTTTACTTTCCTTTCTACTTTTTCACTCTCATCTTGGTTCATCTAGCAATGTAAGTTTACCATCTAAAGACAGACACAGAAATAAAAAATATTCAATATTCTGTGTGGAAATATGCTATTGAAAACACACAATGATTGCAATGAAGTATTTTGAATTGGCTTGCACATAAGAAAGAACTGAAGCTATAGGCTAAGGTAAACACAAGCAAATAGTTGACCATATCTATGTGTAGTCATATATTGGGTTTCGAATTGTTGCTACAAGACCACAGTTGTTAGCAATTAACACTGCATGCTCAAACAATTCCAATTTATACCATTTGCAACATTCTTCAGAAGTTTTGTTAGATTAAAAGAAATGTTTTGGAATTTTAGCTATATATGAGTTACTCATAAGCTATATTTGTTTAAAAATCAAGTATCCATTGCTTTGTAGAGTGTCAATAAACCTATTGTTTTGGAAATTGATACCTACCTCTTTCAAGGAAACAAAAATAAAAGTTGTTTTATTTCACAATATAATTCAGAATTTTGAGGTGTTTTCTCATTCTCAATTTGAAAATAATAATAATAACAACTATGTTAATAAATATAGTATGATGGCTAAGAATTGACAAGTAAACTTTGTATAATTTTATTCTACTTTTTGGGGTTTTCTTCTCATAAAAAAAAGAAAAACACAACATTTGTGATTTTTTTTGTTAGTTTTATGGCTATAATTGTTGATCTAACAACATTTTCAATCCACTTATAATTCTGGAAGAAATTATTTATGATTTAAAGTTTTCATGAATATTTTTAAATACCAAAGAACTATACTGAAGTATACCAAAACCAATAATATTATGAATATTGGAAAGGAATAGTTGGATACTAATGATTTATTGAAATGCACTAGCTCAGTGTGTATTTTATGCATGCATTTCCCTGAGGCCACTGAAGTTGTAGTTTCAAAATTAAACAGGTAAGGAATAAATCCTATCCTAGTAGAGATTTCATTTACAGATATTTCATAAATGACTGTTAATAGATTATATACTAAATTCTTTGTGACTCAGATGACCAAGGGTAATAACATTAATACTTTTCTTTTTAAAATTTTTTTCAGTCTACTGAAGTCCTCATGGGACTGATTTTTAATATTCTTCCCTAAGTATTTTAATCACAGTTTTCTCATTCATTAGTCATTTTTCTCCTTTTTTCTCATTCATATTTGAGGAAGTATTTAATCAGGACAAAAACAATAGTTCAGTTATTTTTGAACAAAATATAAGTGAAAGTTAATAGTAAAAGTGTCATTGTTGTGAAACGCTTGCTTCCAAATTAAGTACAGGGGTGAAAAAAAGCAAGAGAAACTGATTAAGATACTGTGCACTCAGCGGGATACATATTTTTGCAAATAATTATACACTTTATTTTACTTTATTTATTTATTGGTACTGGGGATCGAACTCAACGATGTTGCCCTTGCAGGTAGGTGCTTTTGCCATTGAGCTAAATCTCCGGCTCTACAAGTACTTAGGCCACCGAGCTAAATCCCCGGCCCTTGTCTTTTTGAGACAGAGTCTCGTTATGCAGTTCAGACTGGCCTTGAGTTCACTTTGCAGCCCAGGCTGGTCTTGAACTTGCAACAATCCTCTTGCCTCAGCCTCCCAAGCGCTGGGATTACAGGCTTGCACCCCTAGGCCGGGCCCCGGCCCTATGTTTTTATGTAACACTAAAGATTTAGAAACTGAGTGATAAATTTCCCATAAAGATGACTAATCAGACCTAGGAAATACTCTCTTTCTTCTTATTAGTACATAATTGTTGAATTTGTCTGTAATGTATTAACTCTATTCTATCCCCTGAGAAAAACACAAGTATAGCTATATATTAAGTGCTATAAATTTCAAGCTACTTAAAAAGCCAAAATATTACCAGTTAGAAATGTTCATGATATTTCTGTGCATTAAGGATTTTCTATGAAATGCATGTAGTAGTTTCTAAATCTTTGCACAGAACTTTTCATCTCTTTATTTCTCAGGGTATAAATGGCTGGATTTAGGAAGGGTGTAATAACAGAGTAAAAGACAGCAAGAAATTTGTCCAGCCAGGTGATATTTAGTGGCCATGCATAGATAAATATGCCAGGCACAAAGAAAAGCACTACTACTGTGATGTGAGCAGTGCAGGTGGACAGTGCCTTGGAAGCACCTGTTTTAGAGCTTCGGCGGATAGTGATAAGAATGTATGTGTAGGATATCAGCAACAGAATAAAGCAGGTCACAACCACCAGCCCACTGTTGACATTTATTGAAATGTCCAAATTGTAGGAATCCATGCAAGCCAGCTTGGTCACCAGTGGTATATCACAGAAGAAGCTGTCTATTTCCCTGGGTCCACAGAAAGGCAGCATCACAATCACAACCATCTGACTCATGCCATGCACAAATCCAGCTGTCCATGAAGTCACCACTAGCCCAATACACCTGTGCAGACTCATGATGGTGGAGTAACGGAGTGGTTTGCAGATGGCCACATAGCGGTCATAGGCCATCACCACCAGCAGCACCATCTCACCTCCTACCATGACATGGACGAAGAGGATCTGACACATGCATCCTCCAAAGGAAATGGTCTTGTTCTCTTTGAGAAAGTCTGTTATCATCTTAGGAGTTGTCACAGAGGAAAGCCATATATCAATAAATGACAAGTTGGCCAAAAAGAAGTACATGGGTGAATGCATATGGGAATCAGTGATGATTAAAATCATGATGACAGTATTTCCAAATAATGTGATTAAATAAAACATCAGAAATATCAGAAAGAGTAAGACCTGAGTAGTCCATGAGTGGCAAAGCCCCAGAAGCACAAATTCTGACACTACAGACTGATTTCCTCCATCCATTATTTGCAGCATGTTCTTTTAATCACTCTAGAAATCATAAATTAGTTAGTGGGATAACAAAAGGAATGTTAATTTTTAAATTTCATGCTCACAAGAATTTAACATCTATATCTGCAAATGAAGAGTACAATATTGACAAGACATATTGGAGAAGACTCATTCTAACTTATGTGCCCTGAAGATGAACCAGAAAATGTACAAAAACACTTCAATTCCTTCAATAATATTTAATGTTAATAAATATTACTTGATTCTCATCTCTATTCTTTAGGATGAATCTTAAAGCAGTACATTTTCTAGAGTGTATTGTCAACAATTTCACTGTACATATAAACTTTAATTCTTTTTTATTTTATAATTTTTTTACTTAACTGTGCATATTTATGGTACTTTCTTTAAGCAAAGTATTTATAATAGATTTCTTTAAAATATCACTTACTCACATTTTCTCTATATTAACATCTATATATATTCTGTGCTCTTATAAGATAAAAATAGAGAAAAACCATGTATAATGAATATAACATATTTGTTATATTCAGTGTTTAGTAGTTGCATTATACTCTTTACCTTTCTTGGAGGAGTTATTAATACTACTGTAAGAGGACCTATCAGAAAAAAAGGGTGTTCTATTAAAGCATGTTTGAAATTATTACCTCTAATATTTTCTAATAGATAACTCATATTGTATTTTTTGATGTCTGCTCAATGTTCCCATCTTCCAAGCTATGCTTGTTGAAATGGTCTCTCCTGTCATGGGATAATTGTTATAAAATCTGCTGAAATAGGTAATGCTAACACTGAGATTGGTAAAATTGAAAAATTAAGGAAAATAGAAAATTCTGCATTCTGATAGAATGTTCTTTTATACTAAAATAAATACTAAAATAAATCACATATTTTCATTTTTCTGTATAATATTCTTCAAAAAGATATTTTATAGGTTAATAATCATATAATTTTGAAATTGTCAGTATCTATGTATTTACTAGGAGAAACTTGACATGGTGGATTGAAAACTAAGGGTCAACTTAAACACCAGCTGAACTGAATCAATGTGGCGCTGAGTGTAGATGGCCCACCTGAAGGTTGTTGCCAGCATAAAAAGGAGATCTGGAGAGAGAGAGAGTGTTGCGGTTTGGTGCTGTTTGTTCTCCTGTTGCCGTGGGTTCTCCTAGAGGAGCTTGTCGAGCTTCTTTCCTGATAAAAACTTGGCTGTTATCATCTGAGGAGTTCAGGGCCTTGTTGTTGAGAATGGCTGTACTACACTGTGGGGGAGCTCTGGTCTTTACTTTGAGCATTACTTCCTGGCTCTGGAGGGGAAAATGTGTGCTGCTCAATCTCCAGGAGAAGCATGTCATGCTGGTTTCCTAATATGAACTTGGCTGTTTTCATCAGAAGAGCTTGGGTCCTCATTGTCACTGAGGATGCTTGTGATACTTTTTGGGAAAGCTCTGGTCCTTACCTGAAATGTTGCTTCCTGGCTCCAGTACAGAACCCTCAGCCTACTGCACAGATCCTTCATCCCGCTGGCGCAGAGTTTCTAGCTTCCACAGCTGACCTTGAGAACTTTTCAGTGCAGATCCCAAGAAACAGACTTGCATGAGTCATCGTTGTGAGCTCTAGGCCTCCAGTTGGACTTGTGGGAGGCATTGTCATGGGACTCTAGGTCTTCAGCTGAAATCATGAAGGATATTGCCGTGGGATCCATACCCTCAACTAGATTCTCTAGGTCTTTAGTGCGTGAACAGATTTCTTGCACTTTCTTTGTACTTGATTCCTTGGGTGACCATTATAAATAATACTATGAATTCTGTGTCTGTATTCTCTTGTTGTCCTTGAAAACCCTGACTGTAACACTTGGAGTCAGACTTTAATAAATACCTAAGGTATACACTTGCTAGGGAAATCTCCTGTTAATTTCCAGTTTTCTTTGGTTGTGAGTTTTAATTTTCTTTCTATAGTGGTAGTATTTCTTACTTGATATAAAAACTTTAACTTCTATCACTTTGCTTAAAACAACCTTGCATATAATGCTTATCTCTGATACAATGAACAATTCTCCCTGAAACAAGAGGGACCATTTCAACAAACTTGGCTTGGTAGATGGTCACATTGATTAGCCATCAAAGAATGAATCTCCTGTGCGGCCCTCTATACTTCTGCAAAGCGTGGATTATTGTGATGTGTGCACTGTTCTTAACAAGACCACAGAAATCCCAGTAGGAGTAGATATAGGATAGAGAAATAAAACATGAATTGTCTAC